>VCJN01002273.1:0-126836 GCA_006384855.1 Tetraselmis striata | reverse complement strand
TTCAGCACCTTTTTATAAATAAAGCGTAAGTATTTTGTGGCCGTCCTTAATAATTATTGACAAGGTGCTACTAATAAGATTGGGCTCCCCCTATAGTTGGCTGTGTGTGTGTGTGAATGTGTGTGTGTGCGTGTGTGTGTGTGTATGTGTGTGTGTGTGTGTGTGTGTGTGTGTGTGTGTGTGTGTGTGTGTGTGTCAGTAACTAACTCCATATAGCAATGCATTTTTAAGGAGGCATGCCCTCCTGCGCCACTGGCAGGGGGTAGCAATAGTCCCATTACTCCTTTGAGGACATTGGGGGGGGGGGGTGTGGGTGGCTGCCAGCATGGCCGCTTGAAGCCCTGGGGCTGAGCGGCTGGTGTGCTGAAGTTGGTTTTTGGGCAGAGTTTGGGCTGGAACCTCATCAAAACCCCATGAAACCATGCTAATAAGACTTTGCAATGGGTATGGCTAACTTTTCCCAGTATGCTAGAACATAATATATGTGGCCGTGTGTGAGCGTCATGTTGGCGGCTCGCCGCGGCGGCCCTGCGCGGCGTGTCCGCGGGCGCCACGCCCCACCCCCCTACCACCCCCTACCTGCCACACCCTCTCATGCTAGCATTATAAGATGACTCAGATGGCTTATGCTTTGTACCTAGCAACTTTCCAGCCCCACCCTGCACCCTCAGGTGCGGGTTGGCACCACGTCGTTGGTGTGCGCCGGGTGCCGGCAAGTCCCCGCGCAGTGGCAACAGTAGTTTGGGGTATATGTGCACATATGTACATGCATAGCTGGCCATACAGGGGGGGTACCTGGGCTCAGGAGGGTCAAATAAAGCCCCCCCAAAGCAGCACCCCCAGCCAGTGACCCCCTCCTGCCCCCTATGCCGCAGGTGGCTGCAGCCAGGCGCAGGCAGGTGCGCAGTGCGGTTTGCAGCCAGAGAGGGCAGGGGTGGCATTGAGCCCTTCCCCTGCTGCAGCACCCCATGATGGCACCACCCCCATGGTGCGCCCCCCCCCCCCCCCCCCCACCACCAATGGCCCACATGCACTGTGCATGCCATGATACACTGTGAGATTCAGATGTGACATACAGGTGACGAAGCACTACTACTAGCGACTATTATTTATCCGTGAAGGCTGCTGCTGGTGGCGGCACGTCCATCCAGTTACGTGCGAGTACATCCGGCGTTATTGCCGGCGGGCGATAAATCCTTTTTGTCATCATTCTGGTAGTCGTACCAGCCCGGTGAAGCGTACATGGCACTGACGTACAAGGTACAAGGTTGTCCGTGTAGTACCGGGTAGTACGCGATATATTTATTACGCCAGTACCGGGTATCTAGTACCCGGTACCCGGTACCCGGGCACGATGGAGAGTGGTCCTGTGGATAAGTACGACTATTAGTACATGGGAGCGCAAATCTCAGCCGTACTTTTTGGCCAAAGTGGGGAATTTTGTGTACATTATAGCTAGTACTGCTGAACGGGCCTGCCAGCCGTCCGATCAAAGGTCATCAGATGGGCGGTTTGGCTGCCATGTTTTGCCAAAGAGTGCTCACGTTACATAAATATTCGCGAGGGGGAGGGCGGGGGCAGGCAGCGGTTTGCCGAAGAATGATTGAATTACAATATTCGCGACAGCTGCCATCGGGGAATGTGGCCCGGCGGGGGGGGTGGGGGGGCGGGCGGGCGTGGTCCCCCCGCCGCCCCCTCGCCGCTCCCGCCGGGGGAGTGAGGGGAGGGGGGTAAGGGGGCGGGGGCTACTGCTTGTTCTTGTTCTTGCGTGCCCGGGGGACCCTCCGCTTCGACGATCTCGCTGCCTCCGCCTCCGCCTCCGCCTCCGCCTCCGCCTCCGCCTCCGCCTCCGCCTCCGCCTCCGCCTCCGCCTCCGCCTCCGCCTCCGCCTCCGCCTGCGCCTCCGACTCCGCGACCGTCAGTTTCTTACCTCGGCGTTTCTTCACTGGCCTCTTCCGCTTCTTGTCATCCCTCAGTGTCTTCACCACCCCGGGAGGCTGTGCCGTCGACGACGCCGCCATGAGCTTCCTTACCTTCGCGTCGGGACGCCCCATGTGCCCAGACACCCACAACAAGCCACAATCGTTTCGCCTTTAAGCGGCTGAGGATGCGGCCTCCTCGGCCACCACGAGTTGCGCCGCTGGCACTGTGGAAGCCTTGGCGTTGAGGTGGGCCTTACGGCGCTCCCGGACGAACCTGCGCGCGGCACAAGTTAGCCACGAGTGGGTGCGTGCTAATGTGGAGGATGGAGTGTTTTGTTGCGCGCCCACCTTGTCACGCGTTTCCTCATGTCTTTCTCGTCCTCCTCGATGCCGGCGGCGCGGACACGCGAGACAACAAGGCTCGCCGCCCACTTTTGCCCGGGGGGGCGAGGTCGGCCATGGTTAATATAGTGTGAATATTATATCGGCCGTAGACGATCAGGTCTGGCAGCACCGCCCGTGCTTGTAAATAAGCGACAATGGATCTAGTCTCCCCCTAGTCTGTGCACCGCCAGTGCACTCCGCAAGCCTCGCCTCCATCCGCGTCGGAACCGGTAGTAAGTGTTGTTGTGTGCGTTCATCGTGACAACATTACACGGTGGAAATTGCAATTATTAGCGGTGGATAATGTGAATGAAGGCGTTTTCGAAATCGACAGAGAATGAGGCGGTGCTGGCGGAGTGCATTGGCGGTGCATAGAATAGCGTGTTGCTGGGGTTTTGGCTGCCTCGGACGCCGTATTCCCACCCATCCGGCACGGAATGTCCGGTTTTCACACATTTGTGTGTTAATAAAGTGTGAATATTACGCGTCTTGTACGCCGGGTGGATGGGCATCCGGCGTCCGATGCACCCCAATTATTTGCAGCACGCTACTCCACGCACCCCCAACGCACTCGCTCCGCAAGCCTCGCCTCCATCCGCGTCGGAACCGGTAGTAAGTGTTGTTATGTTGTGTGCGCACATCGTGACAACATTACACGGTGGCAATTGCAATTATTAGCGGTGGATAATGTGAATGAAGGCGTTTTCGAAATCGACAGAGAATGAGGCGGTGCTGGCGGAGTGCATTGGCGGTGCATAGAATAGCGTGTTGCTGGGGTTTTGGCTGCCTCGGACGCCGTATTCCCACCCATCCGGCACGGAATGTCCGGTTTTCACACATTTGTGTGTTAATATAGTGTGAATATTACGCGTCTTGTACGCCGGGTGGATGGGCATCCGGCGTCCGATGCACCCCAATTATTTGCAGCACGCTACTCTACGCACCCCCAACGCACTCGCTCCGCAAGCCTCGCCTCCATCCGCGTCGGGAACCGGTAGTAAGTGTTGTTATGTTGTGTGCGCACATCGTGACAACATTACACGGTGGCAATTGCAATTATTAGCGGTGGATAATGTGAATGAAGGCGTTTTCGAAATCGACAGAGAATGAGGCGGTGCTGGCGGAGTGCATTGGCGGTGCATAGAATAGCGTGTTGCTGGGGTTTTGGCTGCATCGGACGCCGTATTCCCACCCATCCGGCACGGAATGTCCGGTTTTCACACATTTGCGTGTGAATATATATAGTGTGAATATTACGTACGCGCCTTTTACGCTGGGTGGATGGGCATCCGGCGTCCGATGCACCCCGAATCTCACCAACACGCTACTCTACGCACCCCCAACGCACTCCGCCAGCCCCGCCTCTTTCCGCGCAGGTCCTACGTTCCATTGTATGTATATACATACGTACATGTACTGCTCCGAAACCAGCCCAAACTTAATGAGTGCACAAGTGTAAATGGGGGGGGGGGGGGGGGGGGTGGGGGGGGGATGTGGCGGCGGGGCATCCACTCACACATACCCCGGCGATGCATGACAGATATCACATGCCGTGGCGGGTCGGCGGGCCGACCCGGCGGGGGCGGGGGGGGGGGGGGGGGGGGGGGGCGTCTATTCAACTACACGTGCGACAGTGTCGTTTCGTGGAGCAGTATATGTGCCCGGCCTCATTTATACCGCCCCCTACCTGCGCTGCATGGTCCACCCCTACGAATTACTTAGCACAAACCGCCATTACTTAATAGGAACCTAGCACAGCCAGGCTTATATGCCCGCTTTGCCGATCAACTTCTACGCACTTTCCGTCCCTTAACCGCCGGACATGGGGGTTAAGCCGCCAGCCTCGGCAGTTGCTTAGCCAGACTTGGCATCCCGTACCGTGTCCATGGCTTCGCAGCTCTGCCGCCGGCACACGCCGAGTCCGGCGCTTGCTGCCGCGGAGTTGCGCACGCATGCACGCACGGTAATACGCCGCCGACGCCGCCACGCTTATTTCCACCACCTTCGCCAGCCGCAGCTTCGCACGCCTTTCCGCCGACATACGAAACGCACGAATCCCCCCCCCCCCCCCCCCCCCCGTCCCCGCGTCATGTTTATTATATTCGAGGCGACTATGCGGGGCGCAGCACACGCCGCGGCTTGGGTCGGCGGAGCGGCAGGCGGCGGGAGCCCTAATGGCCGGGCAGTATTCACACCCACACAGGCACCGCCGCTCACCTCCGACGCAGATGAACCGCCTCCCAAAGGAAACATGCCGGTTGGTGGTAATCCCAGCAGGCGTGGGGTGCCGGCGCCGGTACTGGTGCGACGGAGCTGTCGCGTCAGGAACCGCACCGCATGTGGAGCACCACATGGCGGTGCCGGCCCCACCTATGTCTAGGGCCACCTCCTCACAACACCCCGCCACGACGGCGTCGGCCACCGCCGACGGCGCCGTTGCGGGGGGGGACGCCCTGCCAGGCGACGATGATGCGCCTGGTGCGCCGCGTCAGGAGGCGGAGGAGGCCGTGGTCGAGGCGACTGATCGGGCTGAGGGGGTTGTCGAGGCGAGCGAGGCTGCGCTCGCGCCACCCGCCCCGCAGCCACCTGCGGGACATGCCGACTTGCTCGTCGCCATGTTGACCGGAGCACTACGAGCAGTGGCGGGAGGCGGCCACATGCACTATCATGTGCGTGTCCTGGCCGGACGCCCGTCATGCGTGGACTGCGGCCAACGGACGGACTGGGAGTGTTGCTGCGACGGCACCCCGGCTTTGTGCGGCCCCAAGTACCCATGCATGGCGACCCATCAGCGGGCAGTCCTCTGCCCGACCACGGCCACGGTGAGGGCGGAGTTCCGCCATGTCAGGGACGCGTTCCACGACGCGACTCGCGCCGCCGTGTGTGAGGCTTCCGAGAAGGCACGCGCGGCTGGTAGGGTGCGCAGGGTGAGGCGGCGGACGGCCCAGGAGCTGAAGGAGAGCGAGACATGCCGTCAGTGAGGTCGGGCGCAATGTCATTGGGTGGGGCACACGGACGTGTAACACTTGCACATTGCGCGTACTGCTGGGTTACATCCAAGCGGTGTCACACTATGCAACCGGAAAGGTTGCGTTGCTACTGCAAACGATGCTACGCCTCACTCGGTAGCAACCGCTGCCCCGCCTATCCCACAGCCGCTGCCCCCCCCCCCCCCCCCCCGCGCGCGGGATCCCCGCCATCAGCAGCTTGCACTTGCACTTTGCGCGTACTGCTGGGTTACATCCAGGCGGCGTCACACCGGAAAGGCTGCGTTGCTACTGCAAACGATGCTACGCCTCACTCGGTAGCAACCGCTGCCCCGCCCATCCCACTCGGGATGCTGAGAGCAGCTAAAGGGCACCGGGGGCGGGGCAAGAGGGAGCAGGGCCAATGATTGTGGAAGAGCGGGGACCCGCTTGCATGCCATCGTATTATATCTTGCACAATATATGTTGCTGCACTCATATCTCACATCACTAGCTTAGCTATAGTGATCCCCCCCCCCCCCCCCCCCGCACCGCGTACGCACAAGCCTGGGTATACGCATCAACTGCCCACCGGGATGAGAAACTGGTATTGGTAGTGTGTCTGTGGGGTGGAGGGGGGGCAAAAGAGCTGCCAATTGCTGCCAAGCTGGTGCGTTACATTGGGGCAGGCGCTGGGCAGACAATTGGGGCTCGCTTCAGAGCATTGTCTAGTGCCTATGCGGCTGCGCCGCCTCCGCCGCATGCAGACTCTCCGGGCTCACCAGCACCGCCACCTCAGTCATGCGGCCCTGCATCCCGCAGCCCGCCGCCGCCAGCCAGATCAGAGGTATCCAGAAGCCAGTGCTGGGGTTGTTGCGGCATGACCGCATAGTTTTCAGCGGCTGCCGTCCACAACTTGTAATGCATCCCTTTCCGCCGATTCCGCTGTATGCGCTGTCTTGGCGCCGCGCTGCCCCGGCCGCCGCGCCTTGGCGCCGCGCTGCCCCGGCCGCCGCGCCTTGGCGCCGCGCTGCCCCGGCCGCCGCGCCTTGGCGCCGCGCTGGGTATCGAGTCCTCCCCTCCCTAGTGAGCGCGTCCACCTGCGCCTTGCGCTCGGGGCCGTCCTCCTCCGTCACCACATTCTGCAACCCCCACCGCGTGACGAACCACGCAGCTCCTTGCAGGCGCTTGTACATGTGCCCAAGCACCGCCAGTCGTGACACCGAACGCACCACCGCTGGGGACGCGAGCTTCTTCTCGGGCATGATCGCCTTCACCCGGGCCTCCTCGAGGAGCGGACCGGCGTTAAGAATGGAAAACGTTTCCATGTGGTGCAAGCAGTCCTCCATGACCCAGCCGGGCTGCACCGTCAACTTGCCTGACCCTGCAGTCATGGAGGGGAATGCCGTCACGCCCACGCCCACGCCCACGCCCGGGGGGGGGGGGGGGGGGGGGGGGTTTACCTTTCGATTCTTGGACACTGCAAAAGGGCGCAACCCGCGTTCAAAGTTGCTGGGTATCGGGACTAAAGCCTGGCGCCGGTCTTCCTGCTTCATAGCTCGGAATCCAATGTGGCCCTGCACGGTGACAAATTTCCTCCAGAAGTCCCTTCCCAAGCCAAAAAATACAGGTTGAACGGCGCGAGGGGGAAGAGGTTGACCATGCTGACATAGCCCCGGACCACATGCACATGGCACACGCCATGGCAGCCAGTGTTCTGCTTGGCCTCCGCCAGCCGGGTTGTGTTGACCGCACGCCGGGCAAGGTGCGTGATTCACTGGACAAGTCATCGCCTTCATGGACGGTTACCAAGCGAGCCTCCCCGTCCGCATCCACAGGGGGGTGCTCCTGGGCAGCCGTCATAGCCTCCACAACCTGTCACGCCGACCGGGCGGGTGCGTGTGATTCCATACAACCGCAGTTGAGTGGTGCCACCAGCACGCAGGCCGGGCCCACTCACCTCTGAACGCAGAAGGCCCACAATGCCCCCGTCCTCGAAAACAGCGCGCCACTGGGTCGCCCCGCCGTAGTCCTCCAACACCCACTCGGTAACGACGCCGGTTATCACGCCGTAGTGCCATACTCCCCGGAACTTCTTGGCGATGACCTTCATGTAGAAGTCGCCGGGATCGCCTTTCCATATCACGCCCTCATCGCGGGTTCCACGCCCGCCGGCGGCCACGCAGGCGCGTCGATGTCCATACCGTCTTCGCCAACGGGGTCCTCCCCCACGCCCATCACATCGTCCACCTTCGAGCCGCCGTCGTCCGAGACCGGCGCCGGCGGGCCGTTTCCGACGGCTTGCAGCTACTCCTGCTGCCGCCCCTGTTGTTGTTGCTGCTGCTGCTGCCGCCCCTGCTGCTGCTGCTTGTGATAAGGCGGCCTTGCGGCGCAACTTAGCCGCACGCTTCAACGAGTGGCTACAGTTCGGGAATTTTAGGAAGTGCCGCTCTCGCGCCATCTTATCACAAGTGCCCGTCACGTTGCCCCGGCAGTGCTTGCATGAGTACACGCCATCCTTCGACACACTCGCTATCCATCCCTTTGCCGGCATGCCTGCTGCCGCGCGCGGGGGGCGGGGGGGGGGGGGGGGGGGTTGAGAGTTGGGGTGGATGTAACCCACCACCGGCAGCCAACACAGATGCGAGTGCGCGGCTGTCCGCGCTTGATTCAACGGTGAGCGGCGGTGACCGTGAGGCGACCCCATACTTCATGCGCGTGCTGGGGCGTTACACAATCATCAGCAGTTAGGGCGGCTGCATTAAAACGCGCACCTACGAACACCACCTACCGCCTACCACCTACCGTACCACCTACATCCGCCCACACCTCCGCCCGTCGTGCCGCACATCGCTGCACACCGCGGGGTCAGCGGTCAGCGATGTGCGGTCAGCGATGTGCGGCGATGTGCAATGAGTGCGTACATCCGCCTGTACTTAGCCCGGGTGCTCCGCGTCGGCGGGCGACACGCGAGCCCGCGTGCGCATATCAATTTGATGAAATTATGGAAACGAGAAATTCATATAGTACTTTACAGGTCGCGCGCGATAGTCGTCGCTACTGGGTATGAAATCCACGTCCCTCGTCCGTCCCGTATCGTCCCCGTATGTCGTCGTTCGTCACCAGTAGGGCACATTTACGTCACATCTGAATCTCACAGTGATATAACTCATCACTATCCCTCCCCCCCCTCCTCTCAGTGTGGGCAGCTGACTTTGTAGCTCCCCCTATAGTTGGCTGTGTGTGTGTGTGTGTGTGTGTGTGTGTGTGTGTGTGTGTGTGTGTCAGTAACTAACTCCATATAGCAATGCATTTTTAAGGAGGCATGCCCTCCTGCGCCACTGGCAGGGGGTAGCAATAGTCCCATTACTCCTTTGAGGACATTGGGGGGGGGGGGGGGGGGGGGGGGTGGGTGGCTGCCAGCATGGCCGCTTGAAGCCCTGGGGCTGAGCGGCTGGTGTGCTAAAGTTGGTTTTTGGGCAGAGTTTGGGCTGGAACCTCATCAAAACCCCATGAAACCATGCTAATAAGACTTTGCAATGGGTATGGCTAACTTTTCCCAGTATGCTAGAACATAATATATGTGGCCGTGTGTGAGCGTCATGTTGGCGGCTCGCCGCGGCGGCCCTGCGCGGCGTGTCCGCGGGCGCCACGCCCCACCCCCCTACCACCCCCTACCTGCCACACCCTCTCATGCTAGCATTATAAGATGACTCAGATGGCTTATGCTTTGTACCTAGCAACTTTCCAGCCCCACCCTGCACCCTCAGGTGCGGGTTGGCACCACGTCGTTGGTGTGCGCCGGGTGCCGGCAAGTCCCCGCGCAGTGGCAACAGTAGTTTGGGGTATATGTGCACATATGTACATGCATAGCTGGCCATACAGGGGGGGTACCTGGGCTCAGGAGGGTCAAATAAAGCCCCCCCAAAGCAGCACCCCCAGCCAGTGACCCCCTCCTGCCCCCTATGCCGCAGGTGGCTGCAGCCAGGCGCAGGCAGGTGCGCAGTGCGGTTTGCAGCCAGAGAGGGCAGGGGTGGCATTGAGCCCTTCCCCTGCTACAGCACCCCATGATGGCACCACCCCCATGGTGCCCCCCCCCCCCCCCCCCGGACGCGGTGTGGCGTTCGGCAGAGGTGGTGATGTCGTGTTGGGGGTTGGCGATGTTGTTGAGCACCAGGGTGGCCGTGTCCGACGGGGGGAAAAGGTTGTATTCACCCATGCGAGTTGGGTGCTTTGGGTTTTGTAGGTGAACTTTGTAGAGCGCTTGCATGGCCGGGCCACCGGCGCCCCTTGGGGGTCGTTTGACGCGTTGGGCCCATGTCAGCGCTGGGGACGGGCGGGGATGGAGGCAGGGGGCATCCCTGTAGTTGAAGAAGGCCCGGCCGAGCCCGGGGCTGTGGCTGGCGGGCTGCTAGAGGTAGCGGGACAGAGGATTTGCCCTTTCGGGCATTCTGTAGGGTAGCGGCCGCTTTGGCGACCGCCCCGTGCGGTATTTCGGGGGTGGGGCGCGTGGGCGCGCGCACCGCATGGGGCGGGGCGTCGGCCGCAGGCGGCGGCGGCCCGCTGCCATGCTGTGGTGTTGCCTATGGTCATGTCTGAACAACCGACAAGTTGGGGTGAGGGGAGCCGGTTAGGCGTACTGGGGATCCTGGGGGGTTCCCGGGACGTGGCTGCTCCTGAGTGTGTCGGCGTAGGTGGCCGTTTTGTGGGCGGGGGAATAGGGGTCTAATACGTCTCCAACCGCATGGCCAGCCGGCCTGGCGGGTGGCTCTGGGTCGGAGGTGGATATGGTCGCAACGGACGACGGGACGGCCCTTACTAAGACGGCGTTTCATGGGGCGTTGGGTTTTAGTTTTGGTTTTCCCGCTGCCACGAGGGGCAGCGGCGGCCGGGGCGTCATTGGGCGGGTCCCTGGTGCCGGCGGATTTTGAATCCGTAAGGATTTGCGTGGGATGCGGTAGATCCGATCACCCGGGGCGCTCGGGCTCGAACTGCCCGGGGGGGGGGGGGGGGGCGTTTGCGGCTTGGCCGTCCGGGATCTCTCCCTCCTCAGCCTCCATTGCATCTCCCAGGGGTGGGGTGTGGGGGTCTGCGGTGGCCGGGCCGGCCGGTGCGTCCTATGGGACGTGCTAGTGGGGTGCATGTGGCGGCGGGCGGCTAGGCGGCCGGCCGGGGGGGGGGGGGGGGGGGGGGAGATCTTCCACTGCCTGGTCCGCTTGCGGCGGCCCTGGGTCCCCCAACGAGTCCTCGCATGCCGCCCCCGTGTCCTCGTCTGAGGTTTGACCGGGGGGTCTGTCCTCCCGGTTGTCGCGGGAGGGTGGAGGGGAGACAGTCGGCTGGCGGCGCATGGCATGAGCAGGTGGCGGCAAGCAGCTGCGATCGGCGGGTGGCGAGGTGAGTATTTTGGACGCTATGTACTTTAGCCCTGTGTTGGTGTGGTGACTTGCGGAGGTTTTCGAATGGTACATGTACTGGTGATTTCGTCGCCCGATGCTATTGGTGAAGTGGTGAGCGTCGGCACGTACCAGTACCAGGTTGTGAGGGAAAGTAGAGAGTGTTGCGTTAAACACCAACATGCGCGAATGCGATAGATAACCATTTTATGCACCATGTGCAACAATGGATCGTCAGGAATGTGAGAGACGTTGACGGTCAACTAGTTTTTGAGCGTTTTGTAGACCTGGCTTGTGCCGCGGCACATGGCTGGACTGGTGTGTAAATCAATTGCTTTGTGTATGATCGCTCGTTCTCTAAGACTATGGCATCGCTGCAATGTTGTGTGCGGCACTGTGCATTGGGCAGTATATGGAATGGGGTCATGTTTGAATGGATGTGCTGCAAACTTGTATTGGCTAAACATCTAGCTGCCTGGTTGCTTACGTCGGTGCGCCATGTGCTCTGATGCCGAATCTGTGCCAGCCCGACCCTCAGCACGGCCTTGGCGTGAATGTGCTGCAGTAGTGTCGGCTTGACCCGTGACGATCCACCTCATGCTCTGTCGTCCTTCTTGTGCTTGTTGCAGCGACGCCTCGCTGCATCCTTGACTGCGATGTTGTTGTGCTACACCCTTTGGCAATGATTGTCGCTAATGCAGCCATGCCCCCGGATCCAAGCCGCTGCGGCACGGAGAACTCCTTGCTGCGCAGCTGAAGGCCATTTCTGTAGTGCAACTTTCGGACTTGCTAGACTTCATATATATGGGGTCCTCTAGCACATATCGAGAGCTGGTAGGATGGGGTTTCCTTTCGGGTGCCCCTTTGGTTCATGCGCGGTAAGTACCAAGGTTGGGCTGCAATCCACTTTCCAATACTGTAGGCTGCAGTGTATTGTTGCATGCTGCAGGCAGGCTGCATGACTGCAGGCTGCCCGCAGGCTGCAGTCACCAGACTGCAGTACTTTAGGCTGCATTGCAGGCTGCAGTGCAAACTGCAGTAGCATTGAAACTATTGATTATAGGAAAGGGCGGGACAGTGAAGGGCATATATTTGGGGCACTTAGGGTAACTGCACTGCAGCCCCTTTTCGGGAAGACTACATGCTGCAGTGTAGTAGGTTAACTGCAGGCGGCATCTTCTGCAGTATGCATTGCAGTAGATACTGCAACCCAACCCTGGTAAGTACCTTTTTTAATACGCGCGTACTACTAGCGCCCTCCGCTCCTGGGACAGTGAAACACTACCGGGGGAAAACGTTGTCACCAAACCCGAACTACACCCCTCCACATAAGTCCGGGTTCTGCATTTTCGATCGCAAAGCGCATGCATGCGCGAGGATAACGCCAGCTGCATGTGCATACATGCTAACTACAGTGGAAATAGTTCGGGCGAACGCCTATTGTGCGCTTTATACCCACTCGCGCGACAACACGACCATTTGTGGGCGCCCTTTAAAAAACGAGAAATCGGTGCATGTTGCGTTTGCGCCGGAAAATTGTGGGTTGCGCCAACCGTCCAAACCTATGGAAATAGCGGCACTCGTCGCACCAAACTCGGTGAATACGGCCCTTGGCATAAAGTTGTACACACCGTGCGTGTAGGCCACTGAAAGCATGTCGCTATAGGCACGACGTGACACCCCAACAACAAGTTGGCCACTGTGGGGAGAAGGTTTGGGGTGAAAATGCGGTTGTTTCCGTGGCGAACGTACGTAGGAGAGGCGCTTGATGGGCCCCTTGGCGTAGGGCGATGCTCTACTATGGAGGCGCGTGGTGGAATGCCAGTTGCACCGTTTCCTAGGCGGGGTGGCGCGGTAGGGGCGTGGACTTTAATTAATATGAAATTCCTTGAAAAATACTCTGGAAAATTGCATTTTGGCTGGTAGATGTGTGTATAACTAGGAGGCGGCACATGCCAAGTGTTGGTGGTCCGTGGTCATCCACACACATAATAACGCTCTCGCACAGCCGGGTACGGGGCTTAGACACGCACTTGGCGCAAAGCCACGCGCCCGACATGGGTGGGCACATGAGGCAGTGAGGGCAACTTGGATGATCATATTTGGGGATTTTTTCCGGGCCCCAAAAAACCGAATTTTCGATATTAGAAGATTGTTTTCAACGCAGGTTTGAACGAGCAATCGCGTGGTATTTCAAAACATTTTTCTGAGAAAACCCTGAGAAGTTATAGCGTTTTTAAGCCAAGGGGGTGTTGCTGAGCGTGGCCGACACTCATGCCATGCCAGTATCGCAATGCGACATGTACTAGCCGCCCCCCGCCCACACGGCTGCACCCCAACCAAATGCACCCGAGCCACTCGCCAATGTGTTTTCTCACGCGTTCATGGCCATCCCGCCGTTTGGTTGTCTATTCACGCGCGCCGGCGTGTGCGTGATACCGACCCTGGTTTTGGTGCAGTTGCATGCGACGCCCATCCACGCACCAAGTCCAGCGTGCCACCCTAGTCAAAGGTCTTATAGCTTCCGTCGGTTTGAGCCACTCGTCATATGCAGGTTTTATAAAACGCTCTGAGATTCCAGGGTTTCATCTCATATACCCCACGTTCAGGTACCCTAGACTTCTGAAGTCTTGAGACTCCCGAAAAGGGACCCCAAACTTATGTGCAGGGGTGTATTATCAGTCTTGAAATGGTGGTAAGGATTACACTGTAAGGATTATATTATTTAACCTACGAAAAACATTAAATTATATATTAACTAGTCGCTGTAGGGGGCGGCGCCACTCGCTGTAGGGGGCGGCGCTACAGCGAGTTGCAGCAACACGCTGCAGTGCCTGGGCATGCGAGTTGCAACACGCACGTGGTACTGGTACGCGCCAAACATCGCACCTCCATGCAGCAAACGATGCGAGTCGAAGGGGTCCCTTTATGTTGGGCAGCCTGTTGTGCTCATATCCCAGGCAAGGACCTCGTGCATGTCCCTTTCCGCGCGTGCAGTGCGTGTGCGGTGTAGAAGATGAGCACCCACAGACGAAGTTTGTCAGACCGGCAGCGCAATGTTTGTTGTCCTACTCCTGCAGACCCTTACTTCAGCACACATTTCCGACAGCTGCCGAGAAGCGCGCAGCCGGTCAACAAGCGGTTATCTCTAGAAAGGGCCGCCGACGATGGAGCTGTCAGCCAAACGATTCATATGGGTGCAGTGCCTTCCTTATATGCGCCAGCACCTGGCTCCCCGTTGCTAAAAGTATCGGAACGTCTGCGGGCAGCCCATAGACACCGTTTCATCGACAGGGCGGCTAAATCCAAGGCTGCGATCACTTCTGAGGATCACGACACGGGGTCGCGTACAAGCTCAGGCGCCACCCAGGCCGAGCGACAGCCACTCGTAGGAAATCGGGCACACACTGGTGGTTTGGAAGCCGACCGCCGTGCACCTGCCCCGCTTACGGTGGCACCTAGAATGGACGCTGATGCGCAGGCGTGTATCATCACTGCCTCGTTATCTCCTGCTGGCAATCATTGGAGACTTGGCCTTATTAGCTCCCATCGCCGCGTGTCCTGACCCCCCCCCCCCCCCCCCCCCCCCGGCACTCCCGGGCCTTCCTTGAGTAACACCTGGCCTTACATCAAGTACTTTCCTGCTTAGCATATGAATTGGCACTGGTGCTGTGGGGGCAGAAATGAATTGGCATGCAACATACATGGCTTATGCCACGGATCGAATGGAGGAGGCAAGTTGGCTAGATTAGCTTATTACCCTTGCGTCATGTATGGGCATGGCATCAATTCTATTTTGCAACGCCATGGAGTGTTACTGTCCTGCCCATGCTTCATGCAGTTGGCAATGAAAGCCAATCTGGCGGATAGCCAACTGAGCCAGGATGCACAATCTGCGGTAGGTGCCAGGAGTATGCCGCTTAGAATTGGCATCAATTCATGCCGTGTTTGCATGCTTGGGATTTGATATGAAGTCATATGTAACCAGCAGAATGCAATGCCAGTCAACAGAACTTCCTTCCTCACGGATAAAATGTGGCACGAAGTGGACAATTATAGATTCTGACACCTAGGGGTGCAAAATACATGCAGGTAAAACCCATTTGCAATATCAGGAGCGCTTGCATTTTGTCACCAAGCCGTTATTCAGACATCTGATGCGCAATGCCTAATATATCATTCCTTAGTGCTTCGGACCCGTACATGAACAGATAGGGATTCAGCAGTGGCAGGAAGCCACGTGTTGCAGCAAAACGCATATTTTCCTGCCCAGGCAACTGGCATGTGTGCATGGGGCTGAGAGGGGCAACTAAGTGCCTGGTCTTTGTGGCACCCAGGGCACAGTGATCCATGCCTTTTCAGTGCTCCGGGTGAGAGTGGATTGAATGCTTTCACTGCAAAGCGTTCCGTTAAACACCCTGCAAGCTTTGATCTCTCTTTTGCAAGGGTGCTGCACCAGAACGAGGGCATCCAGAGCGCATGCATACCAATACTCCCGGAGTTCCATTTGGGGTCTCACTGGTGAGGTGCAGCACAGAGTGCCCGGGACAAGCTGCAGATCGCAGGCCCCACATCAGTTTCCATTTTCATAGCTTGGTCACGGGGACCTTCAAATGCAGGTGACACAAAACAGATCCACATCAACAGAGCGCTCAGCGGCTACTAGCCAACATGCATTTGTGAGGCTGGCAGGGATGCGGAGGACACCATGCTGTGTGGTTGCGCACATCTGTGAGCATTCCAGATCACAACTCGGTCCCATTCAGGTCAGTCATTCGCAGAAAGGGGGGGAGTCCAATTCAGCTCCCTCTCCCAGGGGGCACTGATAGGTGCTGGCATCATTATTAGATGTGGCCTGTATCGGCAATCCTTGTGACCTACTTGGTGGACTATTGCAAAGGGCTCATTCTAGTTTGAGTGCCTGCCCCTGTCCCGAAGGCTTGGCTGAGGCCCCTTCCCATATCCAGGACACTAATATCAGCTGCTAGTGCAATGCCACGGGAGGTACAACGGCGAGAGACAATATTGATGCCTCGTGCAGTTGACTGTAAGCTGAATCCATCAACTGACGTGGCTTGCAGTATATCCCGCCTGCCATGGATTACAGCTAGTCCGACACTGCAAGGGACGCCACATCGGTTTTCATCGCAAAGTTGGTTCCCTACACCCCACACACGCAGTGGTGATGGCTGGTACTGTTTATTAGCTCAGCACTCCATCAAAGCAGTGTAAATGTGCCGCAACGCAATCATATCTTAATTGGCAGGTGTCACATGTTGGACAGGGGAGCAGCATGGTATAAACCCCAGTGGTGCAATGGAGTCATGCACTGGGCGCTCCCCTGCAAAAAATTACAGCAAGCAGTGCTGTCACCCATCCCCCTTTAATCACGCTCACTGATGGCTGTCAGATGCTCATCCACTTCCTCGTTTGTCAGGACTCGGAAGCGGGTGTTGTCGCCACTCCTCACCACTGCAACCTCAACCTCCGCAGCCTGTGTCCATGATATCACACCAGGCTATTTAGTCCTGCACGTATGTATCTAAAGTGTTTCTGGACAGGCGGCAACAGGGGCGAGTAGGGCCTGTTACCTTGAAATCCTCTGATAAAACGCTCTGCAAGGCGCTAATTGCAGTCTGGACAGTTTCCGCAAAGGTGAACTCTGGGTCATTCTTCAGCTTCTTCTCAAGAAAATTAGTGGCCTCCTGATCTTTGGCTCCAGCGCTTGTGGCTTTGTAACCCACGTAATACCCAGCAGGATCCACTTTGAAGAGAAGTGGTCCCTTCTCCTCGTCAATTGCGCACAATATGCTGACCACGCCCATAGGGCGCATGTATGCATGCTGCGTGTACACCTGCGCTTGATCCGCCATGCGCTTTGCAAGGTAGTCCACAGGGATCTCATACCCGAACTTGAATCGGAACTCGGCTGCCGTTTGTCTGGCCTGGATAATAGCACATACAGCACAATCATAATCCCATGTTGTCCACATGGGCTGCATAAATATTATGGCTGAGAATAAGGCCGGATACCTTGTGGACCAGCGATTTCGCGTCAGGCATCAGTCCTGTCACCAGCATGCCCACGTTTTTGGTGATGTCAAACATGTGTGTGATGCTGGTGGGATCCAACAGCTTGTCTGGCACCTTTTTCTGCGTCACCAAGCATACACTGTCCTTGCCTCGCACAGCGATGCTGGTGATGCCTGCCGACTTCGCTGCCTATGTGAGGAGCATGTGAGCAGCACGTGAGAAGAAAACGGGGGGGGGGGGGGGGGGGGGGGGGGGGTGAATGGGTACATATAAGGAGATGCGAGCCCGGCTGAACACACACGGCATGTGTACCTTAAATGCATATTCCACTTGAAACAAGCGCCCCTCGGGACTGAAAATGGTGATGTGGCGGTCATAGCCTGAGCCCCCGCGAGACATCGCGGCAGGCTGTATACGCAAGAGCCTGGCATCAGCAGTCAAGAAGCACCACAGGTTACATAATCACAGCTTGCCATCTCTCGCTCAACGATGTGGTGATCTGGCAAGTTTCCACGGGCAGAACCGGCACCCCTGGGCGGCAAAATAGTACATCCCGCCTGGAGTTCGCGAATGAGGTGCCATAGCACTCGGGCGCTATAGCGCTGTCCCCGACACACAATAAAGCAAGAATTTTGATGCGGGTCAAAGTGGCTGGCCACCTTATATGCTGTGCGCAGTGTCGCCGATCAATAACGCCGCGGGTGTCGGGCTGAGGCGGTTTAGGCGGAAGTGTATTGATTGCAGGTTGGTTTGCCGACCCGCCAGCTGTAGTCCTCAGTTGGACTACCTTCCACCTTCTCACAGATCCGTACAACAGACGTGAGTGTGCTCGACCAGCTGCGCCGACTACAACCTGCCAGTGCTCCGCAACTGCTTGCGTGGGCGATATGACTCGCAGCGTAGCGGCAGCGAGCAGGACGAGGTGCCGGCGACGAACGAACACGCACCAGATCTATTGCTGTTATTGGCTGCGACCTTAGCAGCAACGGATCTGGAGCGGGGCTGCTATACAAGCACGCGGCCACACGGTGTAGCGACTACAGGGTAGTCGCTACAGGATATACCCTGTACCGGTCAATCGGCATTTTCAAACTCGGAGCTGATATTGAAAAGTCTCAAACTGTCCGAATCTTTTCTCGGCTGGATGTTGAGCTCATCACGTCCTGCATACGAAGACAGAATCCTCGTAGTGTAGGTCGTCACTAACTACGAACCCCCCCCCCCCCCCCCCCGCCCCGCCCCCCTCCCCTGCTTGCGCAGATGAGTTATACCTGGGCGCTCCGAACGAGGACCGACCCGCACCGAAGGCAATGCACCGTTGCGGGGCGTCACGCAAGGACGTAGCGTCGCACGTTAGTTCGGACATCCGGCCTACGGGGCTCCGCCATCAGGAGACGCAGCTGGAAGGCGCATCGATCTCGCGACGGCGCATAGGCGTCACACCGTGTACCACCAAGAGTGAAAGAGAGAATAAAGGCTCAAGAGTGATGGCTTTTTAAGAGTGAAAGGCTTACCGCCAGCCTGGCATAGCCGTGCGAGGCCGCGAACGCAGATGGTAGATGACCCGGTTTTTGCCCCACCCACCCGCCGCCTGGGCGGGCCCGACGACCGTCCTCGACCCTCGGAACCGCGGGCCCTTCCTCCGCCTCCACCCCCGGCTGCGGATGGGGGCGGGGATCGTGCACGGGCGGCGCCTTGGTAACCTTGGCCCTGCCTGTGCTGCCACTGCCGCGGAGGAGCAGTGTGATCTGGACACCGGCGTCTTACGTCGTTGCTTGTCCGGTCAACTCCCCGTTCGCTGTTCTTTGAGCACCCTCTCCCTTACTGTCCTGTCGGCGCCTCCACATCACATTCGGCCTAGTGCCGCCATTGGAGTGGCCCGGGATGTTGTGCTGGGGATGGAGTTCTACGTTTGGCGGAAGGGGACGCGACTGAGCTGGCGGCGGATCTGGCGCTGGGCGGAACAACGCGCGCTGGGCATCGGCGTCATACATCGTTGTTGGCCCTGCCGGTTCTCCATTCTCTACTCGTTGAGCACCCTCTCCCTTTGTCCTGTCGACGCCTCCACATTACATTCGGCTCAATGCAGCTATTGGAGTGGCCCGGGATGTTGTGCTGGGGAAGGCGTTCCACGTCTGGCGGAAAAGGACGCGGCCGAGCTGGCGGCGGATCTGGCGCTGGGTGGCATGCGTCGGTTGCTCGCCTATGGTGCCCCGTTATAGGTTAGACCCCCCCACTTCCGCTCCTCGTTGCGAGACCTCTACGTCGAAGCTCCTTTCCTGTCGGCGCCTCCACATTACATTTGGCCTAGTGCCGCTAATGGAGTGGCCCGGGATCGTGTGCTGGGGAGTGGAGCGTCCCTACTGCATGGAGCGTAGGCTGTCGGCTGGCGATTCCTGGTCGGTGGTTGCTATGGCGGTTCCCGTCTCTGGTGAATAGTACCTCGTAGTACCTGTATGGATTTCTGGAATTTTGCATCTAGCACATGTAACCAAAGACATGACCCGGTGGCTGATCGGGAGGGTGACAATCACTCGCCGAAACGGGGTTCGCCTAACCGCGCCTAACACGGTACTTGTACTGTATCCGTACTCAATTTTACTGTACGATTACTGTATTCCGTATCACCCCGCGTCTTACCGCGCCTGTATCCTCTTTCAGTCAGCTTACTCTCGGCGGTGGTCGCGAGTACCCGCGCCGCCATGACTGCCATGGCAGTACCCGTACGCAAATAATGGTACGTGATATGACGGCGTACCAGTGCCGGAATTGCCCTTTTTGTAATTCACACCAGTACCAGTACCAGTACCAGGCCGCTTTTAGGCGGCTTGCTGTGTTGATTTTCTAATTATGGGGAACTGCCCTTTTTGTAATTCACACCAGTACCGGGATATCGTGCATGAACTAGTTATGCACTGCTGTCGCACACTGCACACTGCTGCACACTGCGCACTGCGGCGCACACTGTCGCACACTGCACACTATTGCACACTGCGCACTGCGGCGCACATTGTCGCACACTGCACAACGCGCTAGTATTGCTGTACTATAATAGAATCCTTTATGCGGGCCGCGCGCACCGCGTCCATCACACAGCAAACTTTCTCACCCACCCCGAGCTGCACATAGCGCGCTTGCCCCCAGTGCGCGCGGCCACTGCGCATCACGCCCCCCGGAGCGCAAACCTTATCCCATGGGTACACATTACTGGCGGTAGTCGGGAAGGTGGTGCCCACAATGGTCAACAGCGGCTGTGCACTCGGCCGCATCAGGTACGGACGCCGCCCTTTTTTCCCCACTCACTCACTGCAGCCCGCCCACGCCAAACATAATCGGAGACATCTCGGCACCGATCCCACCCGACACGCACCCGATATCGCTAGAGGGAGGGGAAGCTGAGGTCGTTGCCGTGGCGGATTTTGAGTTCCTCCGTTGTTCTCTCGCATCGTCCGTTGATGCTACAGCGGGTTGGAGGCTGAAAACCCTTCACGCCGACGCAGCGCCCCAACGATATGGCGCGACGCGAGAACTGCGCTCGGTGCGTTCTGGCCGTTTCGGCCACCAGCCCGCCGCCTTCGAGTTCTGCCGGAAGTGTGGCAAGTCCACCACAGTAGACGGCCTACCAGTGGTACGCGAGGAGGCGTTGGTCTCGGCGGTGACCGAGGCGATGTACGACCGCATGAACGGCCACGGCCACCACATGGAGCTGCCAACTGGCTACTCAGTGGGCCCAAGTGATCCAAAGGCATGGCCCTTCCTCACTGCCTTCGATGAACCCAAAGTATACGCAATGCGCGAGCTGCATGCGCTGTGCGAGGCGCATTTTATGCACCCGATGGACGATAGCGATGCTCTACGCGATGTGATGGGCTAGGATTCAGCGCACCAATCCCGCCACCGCTTCCCATAGAGACGGGTGGCTATGTATTCCGGTGGGAGGCGCTGCCGGGCAAGAGCGAGGCAGACAAGCTGGAACAGTAGGCGCTCCGAACTGTGCGCTCAGAGCGTGCGCGTGAGTTGGGTGAGCGCGCTCGGAAGCTGCGCGCTACGGAGTGGCAGGAGCGCATGGAGCGAGAGTGAGCGCGTATCTCAGACAACACCAGCGAAGGCGACTATTCAGCGCCCCGCACATCGGCGCAGTTCTGAAAGTTACGACAGCATTGACAGCTGGGATGCGGTAAAGTGCGGGCCATATGAAAAGAAGTACTTCATGCAAAGGAGGGCGGGGCGCGAAGCAACGATAGAGGTGGGAGGCGAGGCGTTCAACATCGGTGAGGGGGGCTGAGGGCAGCGGTGAGCCGAGCACCTGCCGCTCATGTGACATGGCTGTCTATGGCAAATCCAATAAGGGCGAGAAGGGGAAGGGACACACTCACTAGATGTAATTAATGCATTCACATCTTCCTTCGCTTCGTCGCCGCTTTCTCTGCCATCTCTGCCTTCACGGCACACGCCTTTGCCTTGGGCAGGTGGGGCTGTGCACGATGGGCTGGTCCATGCATGTCACGGTGGTGCGCGATCAAGGTGCTGCGCGTCGTGACCTGGCCAGTCCTGGAGAGCATCACCTTGCCGGACTTGAGCAGGTGCTGGGGCTGTTGGTTGCAGCCGTTGCGGAAGCCCTCCTTGATCTCCATGTTTGCAGTGCTCCATGCACTGAGCACTCAGTGCGTCAAGGTTGCAATGCAGTTCTATCCATCGGGAAATTGCCGTCATGCAACTTCATGCACGGAGTGATGTCCTTTGCTGCCGCGATGTTTATGAAGGCTGCGAAGAATACCTCCGTAGCTGCCCGTAGCTTGTAGGTCAAGGTAACTTATTTCGTTGTCGCTGAGCGCCACCTCAAAAACAGCGCGATGACTTCGCCTCCCGTTGTGTTTGCAGTTGGAGATGCGTGCTATCAACGCCTATGAGCACTTGACTGTGGGAGGGCCCGATCAACACTGTCTTCCAGCAAGACTTTGTCTTCCCGCCCAGGAATGTGCATGGCAGACTTGTCACATATACATGGACAGAGGCCATCAGCACTACTGGCAGGGGGCGGCGGCAAAGGGCCGCTGGTGACGCTGTGCCGAGGCAGATGATCAGGTGATGGGCCACCTGTGTTATATATTATTGCTGAAGCATCTTACATGTTGTTGTTGCTTTCCTGCACTTTGCGTTGATGCTGATAGTCCAGCCCGGCACGGGTGGTGCTCCTACTTGAAGCACTCCCATGCCTACGACATCGCCGCCCTCGATGAGGATGATGGCGGTGTTGATGCCATGCAGTAGTAGCATATACGCAGCAACCGTGGCGTGTGTGAATTGAGCATATCCATATGTTGCGGGAGCAGTTGCGTAGTATGGCAGGCGCATGATACATATAGGCGTCGGTTGGGTCTGGGGTTTCCAAATGTAATGTAAGCAATACTATCTTACGAAACATGGCCAATCTGCATTATGTTTGCACATGCATGCTTCACTAATTTTCCTGACACACTCACAACATATTTTTTCTGATACTGACAACATGGGTCAATGTTACGCATGGATGCCGCGGTGTACTGCAGTATCGTCGCGAGCAAGTATTGTCAACCGATGTTGACACAGAAGTTTGCATTTGTCTTTGCCGTTATACACATCTGTACTTCTGTAAATTTCATGTCATTTGTGGTATGTATGTTGATATGCATGTAATCTGTTCAGCAATAAGATTAATGTGAAACGCGTTGTGCATTACATACAACAGCAGATGCATCGTAGTGTCATTGATAATGTTATTGTGACGCCCCGGGTACCGAGGTACCATAACTACTCGAGACTGATGCAATGATATAAAGTACGTGATGAGCCACCAGCCGCGCGCGCACTTTCACTCTTCGGCACTTCCTCTTCGCCTATTTATGCTGATCGCTTCGCATGAAGAGCAGATCGCCCTGCTCGCCCCCCGTGCCACCATGGCCTCCGTCAGCACACTCCATGCCGCTGCCGGGACGGATGACGCGTCGTGGGAAGATATCATGCTGCCGAGAGGAGCACGCGAGCCCCCGCCTGTCCCGCGCGGCCCGCCCTGCGCTACTACCTCACGACAGTCAGCGCCGATGACACGTCGAGCGTTTTTGACTGGTCAAGCTGAACGGCCCGTCTGCCCACCGTAATTGACCGTAATCGATGAAGCCGACGCATGCAGCAAGGGTTCTTTGCATCCCTAGTGCAAAGGTGCGCTTGCCGGCCGGTTAACCTGCTCATTGTGTAGCTAGCTGCTGATGTTGTCGCTGCCCGAGTGTCGGCGACTTAGTGTTTTTTCTTTCGTCACTACCGCAGTCTGGAATCGACCAGAACGGCGCTCCGGTGCAAGACATGTCTACCGGCTACAGCCCCCTCACCCGCTCGCTCGACGAGCTCATGTTCCCCGTGCGGCTAGATCCCCGGCGCTTCAGGACGCTACTGCGAGGATGCAGGCTGGACGCCAGAGGAAGCAAGCGCAACGGGAGCGCGCGGCGGCATCATGCCAGCCCCGTTAAACAAGCTCCCTAGCCGCGGGGCGCAGCAGATGGCAGCAGCTGCCATGAATAGCATGCCCGCAGAAGTATCTGCGGGCAACTAGGGGCAGTCAACACCCGAGCCGACAGCGGGCATAACACCACGTGCCGGCGCCGGGAAGAGGCCGGCGGCAGCGGAGCCAGCCGGCCGCAGGCCAGGGGGGGCGGGCACGGGCCGGGGGCGGTAGTAGACCCATTGTAATTAATTTTCTAGTATTTCCCTAATACTTTATGCAGCTGCCGACCCCTCCGCCATAAATCCGAAAATGTCCGGTGCCTTGACATTAAATTTGCCAGCTAGGAGTAGGCGCGCCCATGTCCGCTTAACCACATCCCGAAGCTCGACGCTCATTGGCCGTTGATCCAGCCTGGCACCTCCCCTTTTTTAAAATCACAAAACCAACCGTGACTACCGTGTAATGCATTTTTGCAGCCTTTGTTGTGTATCGACCAGTACCGTACTGCCCGGCATGCTCGTCATCATCACTCGTCATCACGCGGGTATCTTCTGCGCGTACTCGTGAGGAGGCGCGCGCCTAATAGCAGATATGAAGGGCGGCGATTCCCTTAAAGTACAGTGACTCGTGTACTCGTCTCGTACTTTGTGCACTCGTGACTACCGAGTACCCGCTACTCGCTATAGTACTTCGATGCAGGGCTCCGCTGCCGTACTCATCCTTACCGCCAAGTTTAAAGCACTGTGACGCCTAACGTTAGGCGCGATATATACAGGCGACTACTCGCGCCTGGTAGTCGTTAAACGCGGTTAGGCGGACCCCGTTTCGACGAGTAACAACAACGTAGCTATCCAGCGAAGCGTCGATGTTCCGGCGGTGAGCTGTATTGCCGTACGGGTACCCGTATAGTGCAGCTGATCAGGCTTATAGAGCTATGGGTGCCTGAATAAAGCGCCTATCTACTGACATGTACTACTAAGTACTATAATCCACCCGCCCGCCCGCCCACGGTCCTTAATTACACACCCATCCGACTACGATCTCACGGTTGGGAGGCTATGAGCGCGCAGCGCGCAAGGCCGCCCCCCGCGCCGCCCGCCGCAGGGCACGGCGGGTCGGGGCGGGGCGGGCCCGGTACTCGCTACTGGTGCTCGCTACTGGCTACTCGTTACTCGTACTGGCTATACTCGATACTCGGTACCGGTACTCGCTACTCCCCACTGGTACTCCCTACTCGCTGCCGGTAGCGCGAATGGTACTATAAAATTGATAAATGGTACTAAAAAATCGACGCATCGCTGATTCAACAGTCAAGTTATGATCTTAACTAGTTTATGGGGTTTCCTGCCTTCCCTCAACCGCTTTTTCAGCTACCGTGCTGGTCGGTGGTACGGGTTTCTAGGCACCTGTTGTGCTTTCGGATCATGCCCACGGATCGTGTAGCCTCCTAATCGCCGAGCAGGTCGAGGCGCTCGGCCTCGGTGATGTTCTCGTGGTGTTCGACATGTCCATAATCACCAAGTTGCCTTGGCCGGTGTCGAAAACCATGGAGTCATCGTTGGTTTTACCAGGGCCGATGGTGGTCACGGGGTTCCACTCCAGCCGCATGAGACCCTCCATGACCTCAATCATACGTCCCACGGCGGCCTCGGCGTTGTGGGGCAGCTCCGCCGCGTTCCGAGCGTTGTGGGCAGCGGGGCCGGCATCACGTTGCGCGGCAGTGCCAGTGTCGGCCGCAGCTCCTCGTGCCGGGCACGGAGGGCGGTTTCGGAGCCAATACTGTAGCTCTTCAGCGTCTTCATGCCAAAATTTGTCGAACGGACGCGACTCCTCCCACTGCTTCTTCCGCAGTTCCCGCAAGGTGTGCACCCACTCCTCAATGTCGTCGGCACAGAAGTCGAACTTCGCCGCCAAAAAGAGAATGTGGCTCTCCATGTCGTCAAATCGCTTTTCGGCCTCGACCTCGCTGAGAGGAACTGTTTTGCCCCTCCCGTCTTTGTGCGAGTGGAAAATGGGGCGGCTAGGCATGTAGGACGGCTTGCCTTCGGGCATGTACTTCATGAAATGCTCCGGGCCGTGGACATCCGTGTCCGCCCACTGGGACATGAAGATTTCCGCCTGGACGGCATGATCGATGGGCTTCTCGGGCTTTCTCACTGAGAACTGGTAGGCATGTGAGATGCTGAGGTTCATGCCCTTCGTCGGGAGAGCGCTACCGAGAAACTCCTTCCAGTCGATGACGCCTTCGAGAATCTCCAAGTTGCGCATTGGAGTGAATGCATGTATTAGCTCCCGGAAGAGCTTTGGGAGGGTCTTGGCGGAGTGCCCCCCCGAACCGCCGCGAGACTTTGCTGAAAACTTGGTCTACGCGCTCGTGGGTATGCCTGCATGACAGTCGATATGTATTGAGTGGAGGCGCTACAAGTCAACCAAGCCGGGGGCGCACTGGAACGGGGGTGACCTCGATTCCACGGTTGAGCACTTACCCTACGGTGAGGAAGGATAGCACAAGGAAGTAATAACGCATGCCGTTGCACTTTACGCATGTCAGATGAACCTTCTGGAGCTTGTCTTTGACGACGTCTTTGGACCAGGTCGCGGAGTGGGGTAGTAGAGTCTTCGAGGAGTCCATGCCGTCGATCTCACAGAATAGCATATCGGGCAGCCAGCGGGACTTCAGGATGGCTGCCTCCACATGGAGGCCCTCAGTAGTCACGCGCTCCCAGTGCTTGTCTCGCGATGCTGACTGTCACGGGGCAGTCGGAAGGCCGGAACATCTCAGTGCATGCCACGCAGATCCCGCATTTAGTGAAACGGTCCTAGATGGGCCGGAGTCTTGATGTGGGAAAAGTATTTGATCCATATGCGTTTGAACACAAACAGAGAGACGCGCTTCACATCTGCGCGCATCGGCAATCACCATCAGGCGTGTCATGTTTTGTCGTTGCGTTAGTACTTCCAGTAATACAGATTTCCTCAGGTAAGGGCTCGAACCACATTCTCCAAAATCGAGGTCACCTTGGTTCATACAGATGCACGAGACGGGGTATGTCAAACAAAGTACTCGACATGATGTTTCTTATCTACCCACCTTCCTAGTGAATGCAAACACGCGTGGTCGGGTTGGTATGGCATGTCCAACGTAATCGACTCGAGGTCGCCTCGGTTCTATCGCATGTACATGTTATGACAAACTAATACTATTTCCCTCGGAGATTGGTGTATCATCACTAGATGTATCAAGGTGACCCCGGTTCTGTTTATCGTCCGTAAATAATAACCGTAATATAGTCCAGTTCTGTTATTTCCATGCGAGAGTCTCAGTATGTCGGACTCGGGGTCACCTCGGTTCAAAAAAGGTACACACGAAATGGGATTGTGACCTACCTAAAGGCCAGTAGGTGTCGTCGTCCATGTACGTCATGTAGACCTTGGCTTTGTTCGCCCAAGCTGGAAGATGCCACTCCTCCCGGTCCGAGGAAGAATTGGGGATCCTCTCGATCTTACCATATGCTTTGGGTCGAAGTAGTCTTTCAGCCAAGCACGCGTGGCTGTCCGCGACGCAATGTGGTACATGGCGGGGGGTGCGTTGCGCGAGCAGCCTGGGTTGACTAGGCCATCCACCTCCGTCCTGATCCTGCGGAGCCGCAGAAAGCCGACCTTGTGGATGAACATCCACGCCCCCTTGCATACCTATCGGGATACATGTCAACGGTCAGACAGTTAATGCAAACGCCGGTGTTACTGCAATCTGGCGACATGATGGGTCGCGCTGGTGGCCGCATCCTAGCTAGGCGTTGCCGGCAGGGGCGGCCTACAGTCTATCGGTCAAAGTGATCGCCGGCAGGTTCGCAATCGTGCGCTAGAGGCGAGGTCAATATATAGTGGGCATGGCAACGCGGTTGGGAAAACACAAGTAGACATTAAAGCAGTCAAAGCAGCTGAGCCTGCCATCTTCCAGTTTTCGCTGTCTCGTAACCTATTGTGAGCAAGGTCACCCCATGTTGTTCAAGACCACACCCGGCTCGCCATCCGTGTGTGAAATTCTCACCCAAACGTCCGTGCGTTACTATGTCAAGTGGAGAAGAACCCGTCATTTAGCCGACGCTCGACTCGCTTCAAGCAGACGTGGAGGCCCAGTCTACATTGCTGCGCCAGCGTGCAACACTGTTGGATCAATTGACGGCTCGTGATCGTGTTGTTAATGGAGATGTGGCACATGGCTCCAGCTCCGGGCAACGCATCGCGGGACAGCCGACAGGCAGCGGGGGAGCCGCAAAGCGCCCCGACTTGCTAGAGCTAGCCCAGAGCGGCCGTGTCGGAGCAAAATCCGCGAGTGACGAGGATGACTACCTCGCGGTGCCAGAGCTACTGCAACGTGCGGAGTCTAGTGACGAGGCCGTTCGGCCAGTCAGTTGAGTACCGGGGCTCTTCCCATTGGGTCCCGACCTGACGAACGAGTACCTCAAGCAGGATGACCGGCGTCTGCCGGCCCAGGAGGAGTATCTTTGAATGTCGTGTTTCGGAGCCCATACGGCTGCGCTCTTCGTAGCTCTAGACGAGCTGCTTCCCTACGTCCCTGCAGTGAATCAAGACTTCACCCCCTACCTCGCGCGCGCTTGAAACCACGCTGAGGCCATCGACAAGGCGTTTCGCTTTCGGCTAGCCTTCCTGCGGAGGCTTAACGAGGTCAAGCGTGTGCACGGTGACCATGGCGTTATGGATGTGCTGCGAGCGCAGCATTTTCAGCCTGCTGCTGAGCATTTGGGGTCGGCGATTTTTGGAGACTTGATGAAGGACTACGAGCATCGCGTCTTCGAAGCGACGGTCGCTAGCAACGCGAAGGCAACCGCCACTGCTCGGGTGGCGGCAGCAGCCGCATGACGCGGGCGTGGACGTGGGCGAGGAGGCGGTCGCGGCCGCGGCCGCGAGGGTGAGCACGAGTGACGGTGTGGGGCGCCTTTCGTCGGAGCTGCGGGCGCTTTGCGAGATCACCTTTCGGTGACCGCCGCACGGCGAACCTTGGCAGCCCAACGGCGAGATGAGCGCCCTGTGTCCGGACCGGACCCCCCTCCCACCTTACAGACTTCATTCAGACCTTCCTCGGCGCAGCGCTTCTTACAGCTACAACCGAGTGCGGCTCAACCATCCGCACACATGCACATGGCGGCTCAACCATCCGCCTCTCAAATACCGCCGCATCCATCGGTTGTTACACTGCGTATTACAACCGGTTCGCAACGACCAACTTTTGCGCGTGTACGTTACGCGCGTGACATGCGCTACGAGCGCGAAGGGCGCGCGGGGCGGCCCTCCTACCTGAACTCGGCCCCGCAAACCGTACTGATGCGGCTCCAGCAACTACCGGCCATCCGCCGAAAACCTGACTGCTACCGCGGACTATATTGCTCAGATTAACCAACCTCATGTTACTCCGTTATTGGCCAGGCCCCGTACTTACGTAATTGACCAGCCGGAGGCCGTCGCCCCATGGGCTGCTTCACTCCGGTCTCGCCTGCAGGAGGCGTTTGTTTCAGTCGAGCTGGGTCAGCGAGCCCTCGACGTCCTCTCTAGCTGCCTCTCTGTTCAAATGCTAAGAAGCTACGCCGGCAAACTGTCGCAGTTTGCCGAATTCTGCCATGAAACCGAGAACATCAGCCCGCTGGAGGCGACCACTGCTACAATCGTTCGGTATGTTGCCTGGATTGGTGAGCGAGGGCTCATTGGTGCTAAGTCGTTGCAACCCTACCTGTCAGCTATCAACACCTTCTTTGAGCTGCACAACCTCGACCCGATCGCTAAGGATATCATGCACCTCAATGCGGCCCGTCGTGGCCTGCTGCTAAGGCAACGCCGCTTGGAAGCTACCCCTCTGCGGGTCCCTTTGCCTCATGATGTGGCCTAACACGAGGCTCCCGTGTGACTTCGTATTAATACTGTAATACCATGTACTTATCCCGTTATCTTCTAAGTAGTATGACACTCGTATGTAGTCATTCCGTGACATACTCGTAATAAACTGCATCAGGCGCATATCACTCATCATCACGACGGATTCTCCCCAGCGGACTATCCGGGGTCTGCCTCTAGAAGCCCGACAATCTCGTTGTGCTCTAGCCTAATCCGTGACAGCGCGCGCGTCGCAACCAGTGAGCGCGCGGCAGTGGGCGGCGCGGCAGTGGGCAGGCGGAATAAATTCTTTACATCCGGTTTTGACCGGGACCGCCTTGGCGGCCGGCTTGCTGCTCGCGGGTGGCGGCAGCGGCTACGGCGGCCCGGCGGCCGGCCCGCGACCCGAGCGCCCCACCGCCCGCCCTTGCCCCGGCTAGGCGGGTTGCTTGGCCTTCTTGGCCGGGGGCTCCGGACTACTGCCCTCGTCGACGTTGTCGCCGGGGACGGCTTGCCTGGCGGCCAAGCTCTTGACCGCGTTGGTGTTGGGCTTGATGATGCCGCCCGCCCTCTTCCCGCCAGCACACCCACCAAGCTGTGGAGCTTTGGTGCCTCAGCGGTGCCCGCTAGCGGCTGCGACACGATCTTGTTGCGCTGAGCAGTCGATACGATCGGCTTACCGCCGAACGTAGGGACAGAGCGGGGGTCTGACACAGCAACTGCGAAAGTCGGTATGCGTGTTGATTGCTTGTCGCGGCGGCGGTGGCTGTGTAATCGAACAAGTGAGGGAACAAAAGCGACTCACCTGCGGCTTCCTAGTGCGGCGTCATCTCGCATACCTCCTCCTCGCCCTTGAACATCACGTCAGCAGGGGGGAACTTACCGGCTTGGTAGTACCTCCCCAGCTTGCTCTGGTGCCATGCCTCTCTTTGCAAGGTCGAGGGCCTTCGCGAGTCGGTCCGCGCTCGGCAAGGGTCCCTTCTTCCTACCTTCTTCCTACCTTGGCCGTCATTGCCCTCATCCTTGAAGTAGTGCCGGACGAGGTAGTTCCTCACGTTCCCCTGCTTCTTGTACATCACGCGGTGCACCGTCGGCACAACCCACAAGGATGGTCGGAGTGGGGTTGGGAGGAAGGGGGAGGGGGTGTACTCTCGGAACGCGGCCATGACGGTCTCCTTGGCGTAGACGTGGTTGTCGGCTGTGTAGCCAGCACGGTAGTTGAAGGTAGTGTAGCATATCCGCTCGATGTACGGGGCGCGGCGATGGGAAACCTCTGCGTCTTCTTCAGAGGGTAAGGGATCCCCGTCTGAGTGTCGCGCGGCCAGACATCCGTCAAAGACATCCAACAACACCACCTTGTCCTCAGCTGCAGGAGCAACGGCAAAAAGCGCGGCACGGGGCGGTCAACGCCTGTGAAATTCAAATCCTCCACGCAGTCATGTCAGCCACCCGCCGACTCAGTGTACCTTTCGGGGTGGACGCCCGCCCCTGGATCGTACTGACAGCAAGGGATGGAACGTCGAACCGTCGACGGGGGCGTTCTTAACGCCGGTGCCCGTGTCAGATCCCGTGGGGTCGGGGGTTGGCGCCGCCTCGGGTGCTGGGTTCAAGATCTGGGCACGCATCGCGTCGGGTACGCACGAGGTAAAATACAGCATGACGACACCCGAATCGGACACTTGAAAACGTGCCTCACGCAGGTGCTTCTTGCCGGCTGCGTCGTACTGCTTTGGCTCAGCGCAGTTGTTCAGCATGTCCGCGAAAGCATAGCCGAACGCGTCGTCGCCCTGGGGTTGCTCTGGGTGAACGCGGATATGGATCTCGGTCGCATGGCCGCGGAACAGTGCCTGCCGCACGTCCTCAACGATGCGGCCCGTGTTGCACATAGCACCGAGTGGTATGGTCATGCCCTCAGGCCTCACAGCTTTGCCGTAGGGGGTGCCTAAAATTAGCGTGGCGTAGGTGGCCATGATGGAGGGTGCGTGCTGGGGGATGAGCAAGTACGGTATTGTCTATAGCGGGTGCGAGTGTGCGCCAGGTGGGCGCATATGCTGCTTTATTCCAAGAAAACGCGCGCCGAGACGACTTCTCATCGCGCTCCGATGTTAGCGCACTCTGGCTTGCTGCGTAACCACCGCGTAATGTACCGTATCTATCCCGCATTTCGCGTTTATTCCATGAGGACACATTTGACACACACTTGCGACAAAACCGTACTTCGGCCGTAGCTACCCCTTAACGGGCAATGGTCGCGGAATCTGGCGTATTCCTCTTTTAAATCGATTGTACGCGTCTGCACAAGCCTTGACAGTCATACAAGCGGCTGATTATACGTCAGGGCTACTGCCAACGGTGGGGTAGGTCATACCAACACAAGTCGTACTGCCCAACTGCGCGCGATGGATGCATATAAGAGTTAAATATAATCGACTCATTTCCGTCGATTTCACAAACCACATTTCCTTTGCTAACGAGGCCGGGGCAGGGCGGCGCCAGCGCGCCGCGGCCGGGGCAGCGGGGCATGAGCGTGCCGCGACCGGGGCAGCGGGGCGCCAGCGGGGCCGTTGACCGTCAATGTCTCTCACATTCCTGATCCTTTGCTGCACATGGTGCACGAAATGGTGATCTATCGCAGTCGCGCATGTTGATGTTCTTTGGGTTGGCACAGATTCGGCAGCAAAGCACAAAGCACACCGGCGTAAGCAACCAGACAGCTAGATCTATAGTCAATTCAAGTTTGCAGCTCATCCATGTAATTCAAACATGATCCCATTCCATACTGCACAATGCATAGTGCCGCACACAACATTGCAGCGATGCAGTCCCGGAGAGCGAGCGATCAGATGTAAAGCAAATAAATCACACGCCAGTCTAGTCATGTGCCGCGGCACAAGCCATGTCTACAGAACGGTGAAAAACTAGTTAACCGTCAATGTCTCTCACATTCCTGACCTTTGCTGCACATGGTGCATGAAATGGTTGTCTCTTGCATTCGCGCATGTTGGTGTTTCACGCCAGCGCGTCTTGTCGTCCACAGCAGGGCAAACATGCATAAGCTCTATCTTTGCACCTCATACTTCAGACAGAGAGACAACACAGAGAATGAAGATAACTTCCCGCCTAACCCACATCGCAACATGCTCACCCACACCACCCAGTCGCCGTTCAACACTGATTAACTTCGCTGGCGGGTCACGGATACCCGTAGGGAAGCATTGTATATTCCACCAAGCTGGTGGCTTGCCCTCCCCCCCATTACCCTTGGAACTGGCACAGGTCCTCTACAGCTGAAAAATCCTCAGTCCAGATGGCAGCGCGCCTAGTACCTGGAATCTTCCGTGTAGGGAAGTGCTTCCACCTAGAGTCCTCTGCGAAGGTATGGTGGAAGGAGTAGAGCATGGGCACCGTCAGGCGCGTCACTCCCAACCCCTCGGCGGCCTCATCTTCCGGTGAGACACGTAGGCAAGCTCCGCGTGGCACGCCCGCTCGTCGCTCAAAACGGTCCGGACACTCAGGGGGGCGTCGCAGGCCGTGCATCGGCCGTGCGCGGGGGGTACGTCGTTGAGTCGCTCAGCGGCGCAGCGCACGCATCACCAAGAACCATACATAATGCATCTGCACACAACAAGATATATGCACACACCACAGATCACACAGGGGGTCGACACATATTCTGACGGGCAGAAACTTTGATATGGTTCTATACTGCCGGATTCTGAAGTTTGACTAGGGCGGGTGCCGGATCTTGTCCAGGGATCACTTTGACAGCGAGGGGAGGAGGGTCGCGGTTAGGCAGAAAGTCGAGTGCGCATTGTGACTCGCCCGCGCTCACCTGACAAGCTTCGGCCGTGCTCCGCTTGGATGATGGCGAAAACCACCGTGGTGGCATGCTTTACTGTCCTCGAGACGTTGTGCCGGGCCTTGGGTGACCGAACCGTGTATGGTCGCCCCACGAGCGGCGGGCGTGGGCAGTGTGGTGATGGCCAACTGAATGTTCCGGCGCGTCGCGTAAGCATACATTTATGCGGGCGGCGGCGATCGAGGGCTACTAATGTGCCATACCGGTACCCTACAGCTAGCCGTGGGCGGGCGTCCAGCCCTCGTTCCCCTCACGAATATGGCGCTTGGAGATGCGACGCCCGATGGCACACCAGTACTTGGCGCCGGCGACTCGCAGCGTGTGGGGGTGGGTAGGAGCTAACTCACTGGCGCTGTTGCGATGGTTAACTGCCCCCCCCCCGCACTTGCTGTTAAAACTAAGGATTGAGCCCTACGATGCCGTTGGGCGTTGGCCGTTGCGAGTCGTCACGGAGCTTATTGTGAGGCGTTAAAGTACAGCATGGCGGAAGTCCCAAAGAATACGGGTAGGCACGCGAGGTGCGATTGGGCCCAATGTACTATGGGGACGGCACGACATGTACTGGTAGCAATATTACGGAATGCAGGCCGGCGGGGACTTCATTGCGACTACCGAGCCTAGCAGAAAAGTTGCGATTACACGGTATATACAGCGATTACATGCCCATTCCGTGGGAAACGTCGCGATTACGGGCCATTGCAGTGTAATTACGAGACATGCTGGGAGGCTAGTGACCGCTTCGTCCAGCGGGCCGAGGACATTGTGTTTGCTCCCTTCCCAAATTACCAGTACGACATCCGAGCTCTCATGGCCTCGGTTGTCAACTTCTTGTTCTTTGTAGGGGGAGTTACTGGCGTGTCATGCCGAGTGCGGGATGTGCATGTCGACGACTACAACATTACCCTACAAGCAGTGTACCGCGAGAAAGGCCGCGCCGGTCGACGCGGCCTCGACGACTTACATGTGCTGCTTCTTCCCGTGACAGAGTACCTCCGCGTGGCGCGTCTCCTGCGCCACTTCATCGACCACTTACAATTTGTCCCCCTGCCCCAGGTTGGTTTGGCCGACACCAACTTCTGGGCGGTCACCCAAATCGAGCAGTCCAAATCTTGGAGTGCCGCTACAATGTCGGATTGGCTTTCTACGGCCGTTCGACTTGTCTGCCACCCCCCCCCCCCCTCCGGCACTTCCTGGAGCTCGCATAGCCTTCGCAAGGGAGCAGCATCCGCCGCTAACGCCATCGGGGTCCCCCTGTCCCACATTTGCCATCAAGGCGGGTGGGCCACTAACTCCGATGTCGTTCTGGACTACATCGACCCCAACGTACTTCCTTCGCCTGGCGCGTGGTTCTTCTTTGGCCACATCGCACCCCTCCGCCACTTCCAAGTCCAACAAGACTCCGCAGCGGTGGCCTTCCCGGTAACCCCTGCATGACCTGGCGCTACCCCTTCTCCGCAATCAACCGCTCTCTGTGTTCGCTACGGACAGGCAAAACCAGACTCAACTTGAAATGATCTAAACTAGTTTATAGGGTTTCGTACCTTCCCTCATACGCTTTTCCAGCTACCGTGCTGGTCATTGGTACAGGTTACTAGGCACCTGTTGTTGCGCCCTTTTTGGGAGAAGCTCGAGTGGACTTAAAATCAGCCGAAACAGTTGAGCATGCCATCTTCCAGTTTTCGCTGCGTTACACGCAGCGCCCCCCCCGACTCCGTTTTCCCTCCACGCTTTCACTAAACCTTCTTGCCAATTTAGGCTCTTGTCCGTGTAAAACAGCTTGCGCGACTTTTTTGGCAAAACCATACTCAACTTGAAACTTCATTTATGCTTGGCTGACGAGGGTTAGGAGGTATATGGATGATAGTTCCCCTACCTCTTGGGTTGAGTGGAGAAAAAGGAGGAGCGGTCCGAAATCGCCCGCATTGTGAGCGAAGCGATAAAAAGTAATTTAACCTATTTTGCACCGTGGAATTTTTTGCACCGTAGGGTTTGTTTATACCCTAGTTCCCGGGTCTACTATCAGTACTTAAGACTCACTGGTGATGTAGCTTGGGTTTGTAGACCTTGGGTGCAGTGCAACATTCATCAGCGTGCAGGCCAGCCGCGACGCATATCCAATGTTGGTTTTGGAGCATTTTGTCCAAAATGGGACAAGATGAGGCAATGAAATCAATATTTATTATGATTATTATATCCAGCGGCTAGCTAGCCACAAGACGTTGCTCATAGTTTATTCGTTGAGCATCCCCAACTCAAGCAAGTCCTTCTTCGTGGCTGCGTTAAACTAGACGACTCCGCCGGGTTTGCGTTGCGCTGGGGTGGTTGACATGACGTGGACGCAATTGTTTCGTGGCTGGCTGATTTGCCACCCAGTTTGCGCATATGTCTCCACGACTTGGACGCTTTTACCGTACCACTTCTTTTTGGCCATGGTGCCGTCCTCGTTGAACACCTCTCGACTTCCCGACGCGTCGTGGATGGCCTTCGCGTACGATAGGGGGACGGCTTCAACAAGCTTCCAAGGAAGCGTCAGGCACTTCTCCCAGCTTGTGTCAACTGGCTTCTTCCCTCCTTTTGTCTGCGCGTACAACCATAGGGGCATGAGGGGTTTGCCCTTTGCATCGGCATGGAAGGGCTCGTATACGGCCACGGTCAACGTGTCTTCGGTAGTCTCGCGCGACTTCACAAGCCCGATGACGAATCTCGACTCCCAATCACCAAGAGTTTCAAGACACTTGTCTTCCTCAAGCACCTAACGATGACCAAGACCATGAGCTATGTTAGTCCCGAGCGAGACGCCACGCCATTTTTGTCCCAGTAGGGACAAAATAACAAGCAAGGTAGATGAACCAAATTGTTTTGTCCCGTAAAGGACAAAAATGACAAACAATGGGACTCGCATCGGAGACGTCGATGACAACGAGGTTCGAGCCCTTTGCATCGCTGGGCACTGTGTTGTCATGAAGCCTCTCCTTGGCGCCGGCGTGAACTCCCCGGAAGGCGCTGTCATCTTGAAGCACTTGAGCACGAACCTCGGCTTCAACGCGAGCGGCTTCGGCATTGTTGAGGTCTGCGTTGGTAGCCATCGTGTGACGTGCCTCAGCAGGCGCGGTCTGCCCGTGCTCGCGCAAGAAGTCGTCAACTTCCTCTTTCCGTTGCGGCCGGAGAAAGCTGCCGAAGGAGCAGTTTGCATCTCATCCAAGTCGTCGAGCAGATTCTTCCAGCTCTCGCGCTCGACTGGGGAGAAGTGCCACTGGACCGCCATGTCCGTGATGTACGACCTGCCCTTCTTGAAATCATCCAAGTACCTCTGGACCTTCACCGTGTCGGGCTTCTTTTTGTCGCAGAGAGCGTACAAAAGGGGCCGGTCCGCACGAATCTCGGGCGTCCCAGTTGGCGCGCTCTTCAAGATCTGCACGGGCTCAGAAAGCGGTGTGTTGGACCACAAGGCGGTGCGCAACGAGCCGCCAGACGCGGCGGCGTCGTCACGGGTGAACTCGAATTTGTGCGGCTTGCTGATGTCCTGAATGTGGTCTTGGAAATGGGGCCTTAACCACTCAGAGAAGTCGAGGGAGAATGAGAGCTCAGCAATCTCCGGAGTGGGCGAGAATGCCTTCGCCACCAAGTCAAGAAAGGCCTCGATTGTGTAGGCGGGGCTGCGAGATAGCGCAAGACTGATGCGGCTGAAGATCTGGTCAACCCGTTCGTGAGTGTGCCCGACAGGCAAGAAGACCAAATGAATGACGTCGCAGATGCCGATAGACACAAGCCAATTGCAGAGGGCCGCCACGTTCCTATTCTTGCTCTCCCTGACGGTGTTGTCCATCTGGATTCTGATGTACGGAATCTTTCTACCACGGTGTTGAATTTCCTGCATCGCAGATCAGATTTCATCAGTCCATGGCTACCGGACAACCACGGCGAACCTATCGGGAGGCTAACGAGCTCACCTTTATGATCGTGATCCATACTAGAGTGCACGTCGTGGACGAATCGTGGGGGATGGTGTTGGTGTAGTAGTAGATGTCGTCCGGGCGGTATCCGTCGTACTTCACACAGGTGAGGTGGTACTTGAGGAGCATGTCGGGCTTCACAGTCTTGGGGATGCGAACCCAGTGAGGCAGCAGGCACTGTGAGATTCAGATGTCACATACGGGTGACGAAGCACTACCGTACCGGTACCACTATTATCCGTGAAAGCTGCTGCTGGTGGCGGCATGTCCATGCAGGTACGTGCGAGTACATCCGGCGTTATTGCCGGCGGGCGATAAATCCTTTTTGTAATCATTGAGGTAGTCGTACATGACGTGTGATGTGTTACATGGCACTGAAGTATAAGGTGCGAGGTTGTCCGTGTAGTACCGGGTAGTACCGGGTGGTACCGGGTAGTACGCGATATATTTATTAAGCCGGTACCGGGTATCTAGTACGAACCCGGGCGCGAAGACGAGTCATGTGGATAACTACGACTATTAGTACATGGGAGCGCAAATCGCAGCCGTACTATTCGGCTAGGGGCCTGCCCGCCGTCCGATCAAAGGTCATCAGACGGGCGGTTTGGCTGCCATGTTTTGCCAAAGAGTGCTCACGTTACATAAATATTTACAGGGGGATGGCGGGGGCAGGCAGCGGTTTGCCGAAGAATGTTTGAATTACAATGTTCGCGACAGCTGCCATCGGGGAATGTGGCCCCCGGGGGGGGGGGGGGGGGGAGGCGGGCGGGCGTGGTCCCCCCACCCCCCCCCCCCCCCCCCCCCGCCGCCCGCCGCTCCCGCCGGGGGAGTGAGGGGAGGGGGGTAAGGGGGCGGGGGCTACTGCTTGTTCTTGTTCTTGCGTGCCCGGGGGACCCTCCGCTTCGACGATCTCGCTGCCTCCGCCTCCGCCTCCGCCTCCGCCTCCGCCTCCGACTCCGCGACCGCCAGTTTCTTACCTCGGCGCTTCTTCACTGGCCTCTTCCGCTTCTTGTCATCCGTCAGTGTCTTCACCACCCCGGGAGGCTGTGCCGTCGACGACGCCGCCATGAGCTTCCTTACCTTGGCGTCGGGACGCCCCCTGTGCCCAGACGCCCACAACCAGCCACAATCGTTTCGCCTTTAAGCGGCTGAGGATGCGGCCTCCTCGGCCACCGCGAGTTGCGCCGCTGGCACTGTGGAAGCCTTGGCGTTGAGGTGGGCCTTACGGCGCTCCCGGACGAACCTGCGCGCGGCACAAGTTAGCCACGAGTGGGTGCGTGCTAATGTGGAGGATGGAGTGTTTTGTTGCGCGCCAACCTTGTCACGCGTTTCCTCATGTCTTTCTCGTCCTCCTCGATGCCGGCGGCGCGGACAACAAGGCTCGCCGCCCACTTTTGCCCGGGGGGGCGAGGTCTGCCATGGCGCTGTGAGCGGTGAAGGGGGGGGGGGGGGGGGGGGGGGGCGAGGTGGAGAAACTGACACCCAGTCGACGACCGCCTTCCGCAGAAGTCAACGACACATCGGAGGCGAGGAGCAGCGCGCCACTACTATTTATATGCACGTATTGTCAAGAGCTAGTCGGTGCGGCATTGTGTCGGTGTAATTTCGCAATGTTAATTGTTGAAGTAGCACGGCGTAATGGATACGGCGAGTGAATCCGGGATAATATGTGCGGTAGGGCGCGCGTATATGTGCGCGACGAATGTGCGCGCGCAGCGTTGTGCGGCGGTGTGCACCGATGTTAATATAGTGTGAATATTGTATCGGCCGTAGACGATCATGTCTGGCAGCACCGCCCGTGCTTGTAAATAAGCGACAATGGATCTAGTCTCCCGCTAGTCTGTGCACCGCCAGTGCACTCCGCAAGCCTCGCCTCCATCCGCGTCGGAACCGGTAGTAAGTGTTGTTGTGTGCGTTCATCGTGACAACATTACACGGTGGAAATTGCAATTATTAGCGGTGGATAATGTGAATGAAGGCGTTTTCGAAATCGACAGAGAATGAGGCGGTGCTGGCGGAGTGCATTGGCGGTGCATAGAATAGCGTGTTGCTGGGGTTTTGGCTGCCTCGGACGCCGTATTCCCACCCATCCGGCACGGAATGTCCGGTTTTCACACATTTGTGAGTTAATAAAGTGTGAATATTACGCGTCTTGTACGCCGGGTGGATGGGCATCCGGCGTCCGATGCACCCCAATTATTTGCAGCACGCTACTCCACGCACCCCCAACGCACTCGCTCCGCAAGCCTCGCCTCCATCCGCGTCGGAACCGGTAGTAAGTGTTGTTATGTTGTGTGCGCACATCGTGACAACATTACACGGTGGCAATTGCAATTATTAGCGGTGGATAATGTGAATGAAGGCGTTTTCGAAATCGACAGAGAATGAGGCGGTGCTGGCGGAGTGCATTGGCGGTGCATAGAATAGCGTGTTGCTGGGGTTTTGGCTGCCTCGGACGCCGTATTCCCACCCATCCGGCACGGAATGTCCGGTTTTCACACATTTGTGTGTTAATATAGTGTGAACATTACGCGTCTTGTACGCCGGGTGGATGGGCATCCGGCGTCCGATGCACCCCAATTATTTGCAGCACGCTACTCTACGCACCCCCAACGCACTCCGCAAGCCTCGCGTCCATCCGCGTCGGGACCGGTAGTAAGTGTTGTTGTGTGCGCACATCGTGACAACATTACACGGTGGCAATTGCAATTAGCGGTGGATAATGTGAAGGCGTTTTCGAAATCGACAGAGAATGAGGCGGTGCTGGCGGAGTGCATTGGCGGTGCATAGATAGCGTGTTGCTGGAGTTTTGGCTGCATCGGACGCCGTATTCCCACCCATTCGGCACGGAATGTCCGGTTTTCACACATTTGCGTGTGAATATATATAGTGTGAATATTACGTACGCGCCTTTTACGCTGGGTGGATGGGCATCCGGCGTCCGATGCACCCCGAATCTCACCAACACGCTACTCTACGCACCCCCAACGCACTCCGCCAGCCCCGCCTCTTTCCGCGCAGGTCCTACGTTCCATTGTATGTATATACATACGTACATGTACTGCTCCGAAACCAGCCCAAACTTAATGAGTGCACAAGTGTAAATGGGGGGGGGGGGGGGGGGTGGGGGGGGGATGTGGCGGCGGGGCATCCACTCACACATACCCCGGCGATGCATGACAGATATTACATGCCGTGGCGGGTCGGCGGGCCGACCCGGCGGGGGCGGGGGGGGGGGGGGGGGCGTCTATTCAACTACACGTGCGACAGTGTCGTTTCGTGGAGCAGTATATGTGCCCGGCCTCATTTATACCGCCCCCTACCTGCGCTGCATGGTCTACCCCTACGAATTACTTTGCACAAACCGCCATTACTTAATAGGAACCTTACACAGCCAGGCTTATATGCCCGCTTTGCCGATCAACTTCTACGCACTTTCCGTCCCTCAACCGCCGGACATGGGGGTTAAGCCGCCAGCCTCGGCAGTTGCATAGCCAGACTTGGCATCCCGTACCGTGTCCATGGCTTCGCAGCTCTGCCGCCGGCACACGCCGAGTCCGGCGCTTGCTGCCGCGGGGTTGCGCACGCATGCACGCACGGTAATACGCCGCCGACGCCGCCACGCTTACTTCCACCACCTTCGCCAGCCGCAGCTTCGCACGCCGTTCCGACATACGAAACGCACGAATCCCCCCCCCCCCCCCCCCCCCGTCCCCGCGTCATGTATAATATATTCGAGGCGACTATGCGGGGCGCAGCACACGCCGCGGCGTGGGTCGGCGGAGCGGCAGGCGGCGGGAGCCCTAATGGCCGGGCAGTATCCACACCCACACAGGCACCGCCGCTCACCTCCGACGCGGATGAACCGCCTCCCAAAGGAAACATGCCGGCTGGTGGTAAGCCCAGCAGGCGTGGGGTGCCGGCGCCGGTACTGGTGCGACGGAGCTGTCGCGTCAGGAACCGCACCGCATGTGGAGCAACACATGGCGGTGCCGGCCCCACCTATGTCTAGGGCCACCTCCTCACAACACCCCGCCACGACGGCGTCGGCCACCGCCGACGGCGCCGTTGCGGGGGGGGGGGGGGGGGACGCCCTGCCAGGCGACGATGATGCGCATGGTGCGCCGCGTCAGGAGGCGGAGGAGGCCGTGGTCGAGGCGACTGATCGGGCTGAGGGGGTTGTCGAGGCGAGCGAGGCTGCGCTCGCGCCACCCGCCCCGCAGCCACCTGCGGGACATGCCGACTTGCTCGTCGCCATGTTGACCGGAGCACTACGAGCAGTGGCGGGAGGCGGCCACATGCACTATCATGTGCGTGTCCTGGCCGGACGCCCGTCATGCGTGGACTGCGGCCAACGGACGGACTGGGAGTGTTGCTGCGACGGCACCCCGGCTTTGTGCGGCCCCAAGTACCCATGCATGGCGACCCATCAGCGGGCAGTCCTCTGCCCGACCACGGCCACGGTGAGGGCGGAGTTCCGCCATGTCAGGGACGCGTTCCACGACGCGACTCGCGCCGCCGTGTGTGAGGCTTCCGAGAAGGCACGCGCGGCTGGTAGGGTGCGCATGGTGAGGCGGCGGACGGCCCAGGAGCTGAAGGAGGGCGAGACATGCCGTCAGTGAGGTCGGGCGCAATGTCATTGGGTGGGGCACACGGACGTGTAACACTTGCACTTTGCGCGTACTGCTGGGTTACATCCAAGCGGTGTCACACTATGCAACCGGAAAGGCTGCGTTGCTCCTGCAAACGATGCTACGCCTCACTCGGTAGCAACCGCTGCCCCGCCTATCCCACAGCCGCTGCCCCCCCCCCCCCCCCCCCCGCGCGCACCGTCCTCCGACCTCGCGTGGATCCCCGCCACTAGCAGCTTGCACTTGCACTTTGCGCGTACTGATGGGTTACATCCAGGCTGCGTCACACTATGCAACCGGAAAGGCTGCGTTGCTACTGCAAACGATGCGACGCCTCACTCTGTAGCAACCGCTGCCGCGCCTATCCCACAGCCGCTGCCCCCCTCCCCCCCCCCACCCCCCCGCGCGGGATCCCCGCCATCAGCAGCTTGCACTTGCACTTTGCGCGTACTGCTGGGTTACATCCAGGCGGCGTCACACCGGAAAGGCTGCGTTGCTACTGCAAACGATGCTACGCCTCACTCGGTAGCAACCGCTACCCCGCCCATCCCACTCGCGTTGGCGCCGCGCTGCCCCGGCCGCCGCGCCTTGGCGCCGCGCTGTCCCGGCCGCCGCGCCTTGGCGCCGCGATGCCCCGGCCGCCGCGCCTTGGCGCCGCGCTAGGTATCGAGTCCTCCCCTCCCTAGTGAGCGCGTCCACCTGCGCCTTGCGCTCGGGGCCGTCCTCCTCCGTCACCACATTCTGCAACCCCCACCGCGTGACGAACCCCGCAGCTCCTTGCATGCGCTTGTACATGTGCCCAAGCACCGCCAGTCGCGACACCGAACGCACCACCGCTGGGGACGCGAGCTCCTTCTCGGGCATGCTCGCCTTCACCCGGGCCTCCTCGAACAGCGGACCGGCGTTAAGAATGGAAAACGTTTCCATGTGGTGCAAGCAGTCCTCCATGACCCAGCCGGGCTGCACCGTCACCTTGCCTGACCCTGCAGTCATGGAGGGGAATGCCGTCACGCCCACGCCCACGCCCACGCCCGGGGGGGGGGGGGGGTTACCTTTCGATTCTTGGACACTGCAAACGAAGGGCGCAACCCGCGTTCAAAGTTGCTGGGTATCGGGACTAAAGCCTGGCGCCGGTCTTCCTGCTTCATAGCTCGGAATCCAATGTGGCCCTGCACGGTGACAAATTTCCTCCATAAGTCACTTCCCAAGCCAAAAAAAAAACAGGTGGAACGGCGCGAGGGGGAAGAGGTTGACCATGCTGACATAGCCCAGGACCACATGCACATGGCACACGCCATGGCAGCCAGTGTTCTGCTTGGCCTCCGCCAGCCGGGTTGTGTTGAACGCACGCCGGGCAAGGTGCGTGATTCACTGGACAAGTCATCGCCTTCATGGACGGTTACCAAGCGAGAATCCCCGTCCGCATCAACAGGGGGGTGCTCCTGGGCAGCCGCCATAGCCTCCACAACCTGCCGACCAGACGGGTGCGTGTGATTCCATACAACCGCAGTTGAGTGGTGCCACCAGCACGCAGGCCGGGCCCACTCACCTCTAAACGCAGAAGGTCCACAATGTCACCGTCCTCGAAAACAGCGCGCCACTGGGTCGCCCCGCCGTAGATCTCCAACACCCACTCGGTAACGACGCTGATTATCACGCCGTAGTGCCATACTCCCCGGAACTTCTTGGCGATGACCTTCATGTAGAAGTCGCCGGGATCGCCTTCCCGTATCACGCCCTCATCGCGGGTTCCACGCCCGCCGGCGGCCACGAGGCGCGTCGATGTCCATACCGTCTTCGCCAACGGGGTCCTCCCCCACGCCCATCACATCGTCCACCTTCGAGCCGCCGTCGTCCGAGACCGGCGCCGGCGGGCCGTTTCCGACGGCTGCAGCTACTCATGTTGCCGCCCCTGTTGTTGTTGCTGTTGCTGCTGCCGCCCCTGCTGGTGCTGCTTGTGATAAGGCGGCCTTGCGGCGCAACTTAGCCGCACGCTTCAACGAGTGGCTACAGTTCGGGAATTTTAGGAAGTGCCGCTCTCGCGCCATCTTATCACATGTGCCCGTCACGTTGCCCCGGCAGTGCTTGCATGAGTACACGCCATCCTTCGACACACTCGCTATCCATCCCTTTGCCGGCATGCCTGCTGCCGCGCGCGGGGGGCGGGGGGGGGGGGGGGGGGGGGGGGGGGGGTTGAGAGTTGGGGTGGATGTAACCCACCACCGGCAGGCAACACATATGCGAGTGCGCGGCTGTCCGCGCTTGATTCAGCGGTGAGCGGCGGTGACCGTGAGGCGACCCCGTACTTCATGCGCGTGCTGGGGCGATACACAATCATCAGCAGTTAGGGCGGCTGCATTAAAACGCGCACCTACGAACACCACCTACCGCCTACCACCTACCGTACCACCTACATCCGCCCACACCTCCGCCCGTCGTGCCGCACATCGCCGCACACCGCGGGGTCAGCGGTCAGCGATGTGCGGCGATGTGCAGTGAGTGCGTACATCCGCTTGTACTTAGCCCGGGTGCTCCGCGTCGGCGGGCGACACGCGAGCCCGCGTGCGCATATCAATTTGATGAAATTATGGAAACGAGAAATTCATATAGTACTTTACAGATCGCCCGCGATAGTCGTCGCTACTGGGTATGAAATCCACGTCCCTCGTCCGTCCTGTATCGTCCCCGTATGTCGTCGTTCGTCACCAGTAGGGCACATTTACGTCACATCTGAATCTCACAGTGTAGGGCGCCAAACACTACGGGGCAGCTATTAGCGGCCTTTTCCCGAATGTTCGCCCACACGTCCTCAGGTAGATCGTCCCACGGGCAGTGCAGCACCTCGCCGGGTACGGGCGCGGGGGCTGACGTTTCCTCCACCGACTCGTCGGGTTCGGGTCCGGGGGCTGCCCCTTTCGCCACGGGCTGTGGCTTCACTTCCGGGGCTGTATCCATCGCGCTCAGTTGGGCAGTACGACACATGTTGCTATGACCTACTACCCCACCGTCGGCAGCCGTGACGTATAATCAGCCGCTTGTCTGACTGTTTGGGCTTGTGCAATAGACACGTGCAGTCGATTTAGAAGCGGAGTACGCCAAATTACGCGACCATTCCCCGTTAAGGGTTAGCTACGGCCGATTTGCGGTTCTGTCGCAATTGTGTGTCAAATGTGTCCTCATGTAAACGCAAAATACGGGATATACACCCCTCCACATAAGTCCGGGTTTTGCATTTTCGATCGCAAAGCGCATTCATGGGCGAGGATAACGCCGGCTGCATGTGCATACATGCTAACTACAGTGGGAATAGTTCGGGCGAACGCCTATTGTGCGCTTTATACCCACCCGCGCGACAACACGACCATTTGTGGGCGCCCTTTCAAAAACGCGAAATCAGTGCATGATGCGTTGGCGCCAGAAAGTTGTGGGTTGCGCCAACCGTCCAAACCTATGGAAATTGCGGCAATCGTCGCACCAAACTCGGTGGATACGGCCCTTGGCATAAGTTGCACACACCGTGCGTGTAGGCCACTGTAAGCATGTCGCTACAGGCACGACGTGCGTGACACCCCAACGACAAGTTGGCCACTGTGGGGAGCAGTTTTGGGGTGAAAATGCTGCTGTTTCTGTGGCGACCGCACGTAGGAGAGGCGCTCGATGGCCCCCTTGGTGTAGGGCAATGCTCTACTATGGGGGCGCGTGGTGGAATGCCAGTTGCACCGTTTCGTGGGCGGGGTGGCGCGGTAGGGGCGTGGATTTTGATTAACATGAAATTCCTTGAAAAATGCTGTGGAAAATGGCATTTTGGCTGGTAGATGTGTGTATCGCTAGGAGGTGGCACATGCCAAGTGTTGGTGGTCCGTGGTCATCCACATACATAACTCTCTCGCGCAACTGAGTATGGGGCTTCGACACGCACTTGGCGCAAAGCCACGAGCCCGATATGGGTGGGCACATGAGGCAGTGAGGGGCAACTTGGATGATCATCTTTGGGGATTTTTTTCCGGGGACCCAAAAAATCGATTTTTGATTTTGGAAGATTGTTTTCGACGCAGATGTGAACGAGCAATCGCGTGGTATTTTTAAAAAGTTTTTCTGAGCAAACCCTGAGAAGTTATAGCGTTTTAAAGTCAATGGGGTGTTGCTGCGCGTGGCCGACACTGATGCCATGCCAGTACTGCAACGCGACATGTGCTGGCCGCCGCCCACACGGCTGCACCCCAACCAAATGCACCCGAGCCCCTCGCCAATGTGTTTCCTCACGCGTTCATGGCCATCCCGCCGTTTGGTTGTCTATTCACGCGCGTCGGCGTGTGCGTGATACCGACCCCGGTTTTGGTGCAGTTGCACGCGACGCCCATCCACGCACCAAGTGCAGCGTGATTCCCTAGTCAAAGGTCTTTAAGCTTCGGTTTCAGCCCCTCATCATGCAGGTTTTATAAAACCCTCTGAGATTCCAGGGTTTCATCTCATATGCCCTACGTTCAGGTACCCTAGACTTCTGAAGTCTTGAGACTGCCGAAAAGGGACCCCAAACTTATGTGCAGGGGTGTATACGGGACATTAGGCGATGATTAGACAGCAAGCCGGAGTGCGCCAACAACGGAGCGCGATGAGGTCTTCTAGGCGCGCGGCGCCGGACTTGATGTTTTTTTAATACAGTATAGCATCATCTGCGCCCGCCTGACGCACACTCGCACCCGCAGACCGCACTCGCAGAGCGCGGTTAAGAACGCCTACGTGGACGGTCCATCCCATACTCTCACTACGAGCCGGAGGCTCCAGTCCACCCTGAAAGGTACACTGAGTCGGCGAGTGGCTGACATGACTGCGTGGAGGATTTGAATTTCACAGGCGTTGACCGCCCCGTGCCGCGTTTTGCTGTTTGCTCCTGCAGCCAAGGACAAGGCGGTGCTGTCGGCTGTCTTTGACAAATGCTGGCCGCGCGACAATCAGACAGGGATCCCTTACCCTCTGAAGAAGACGCACAGGTTTCCCATCGCCGCGCCCCCGTACACCGAGCGGATCTGCTACACTACCTTCAACTACCGTGCTGGCTACACAGCCGACAACGTAATCTACGCCAAGGAGGCCGTCATTGCCGCGTTCCGAGAGTACACCCCCTCCCCCTGCCTCCCAACCCCACTGCGACCATCCTTGTGGGTCGTGCTGACGGTGCACCTCGTTATGTACAGGAAGCAGGGAAACGTGAGGAACCACCTCGCTCGGTGCTACTTCCAGGATGAGGGCAAGGACGGCCAGGAAGGTAGGAAGAAGGGACCATTGCCGAGCGCGGACGGACTCGCGAAGGCCCTCGACCTTGCAGAGGCATGGCACCATAGCGAGCTGGGGAGGTACTACCAAGCCGGCAAGTGTCCGCCTGCTAACGTGATGTTCAAGGGCGAGGTGACGCTGCATTGGGAAGCCGCAGGTGAGTCGCGTTTGTTTCCGCACTTGTTCGATTACACAGCCACCGCCGCCACGACAAGCTATCAACACGCATACTGACTTTCGCAGCTGCTGTGTCAGACCCCGGTCCAGTCCTTACGTTCGGCGGTAATAAGCCGATCGTATCGAGTGTTCAGCGCAACAAGATCGTGTCGCTGCCGCTGGCGGGCACCGCTGCGTCGCCAAAGCTCCACGGCTTGGTGGGCGTGCTAGCGCAGCAGCAGAAGAGGGCGGGCGGCATCATCAAGCACAACACCAACGCGGTCAAGAACCTGGCCGCCACGCAAGCCGTCCCCGGCGACAACGTCGACGAGGGCAATGGCCCGGAGCCCCCGGCCAAGAAGGCCAAGCAGGCCGCCAAGCCGGCGGCAGGAGGGCTGGCCCAGGGCCAGGGTGGTGCCGGGGCCAGGGAGGGCGGTGGGGCGCTCGGGTCGCGGGCCGGCCGCCGGGCCGCCGTAGCCGCTGCCGCCACCCGCGAGCAGCAGGCCGGCCGCCGAGGCGGTTCCAGTCAAAACCGGATGTAAATAATTTATTCCGCCCGCCCACTGCCGCGCCCCCGCCGTCCACAGGCACTGCCGCGCGCGCGCTATCGCGGATTAGGCCATAGCGTATCGAGATTGTCGGGCTTCAAGGGGCAGATGTAACAATAGTCCGCGTTGGATGCAGCGTCGCGAGGACGTGTGATATGCGCCTGATGCAGTTTATTACGAGTACGTCACGGAATGACTACCACTGTGAGAATGAGATGTGACATACGGGTGACGAAGTACTACTACTAGCGACTATTATTTATCCGTGAAGGCTGCTGCTGGTGGCGGCACGTCCATCCAGTTACGTGCGAGTACATCCGGCGTTATTGCCGGCGGGCGATAAATCCTTTTTGTAATCATTGTGGTAGTCGTACTAGCGCGGTGACGTGTTACATAGCACTGGCGTATAAGGTACGAGGTTGTCCGTGCAGTACCGGGTAGTACGCGATATATTTATTAAGCCGGTACCGGGTATCTAGTACGAACCCGGGCGCGATGACAAATCGTCCTGTGGATAACTACGAATATTAGTACATGGGAGCGCGAATCTCAGCCGTACTATTCGGCTAGGGGCCTGCCCGCCGTCCGATCAAAGGTCATCATCGGGCGGTTTGGCTGCCATGTTTTGCCAAAGAGTGCTTACGTTACATACATATTTGCGAGGGGGAGGGGGGCAGGCAGCGGTTTGCCGAAGAATGTTTGAATTACAATATTCGCGACAGCTGCCGTCGGGGCATGTGGCGGGGGGGCGGGGGGGGGGGGGGGGGGGGGGGGAGGCGGGCGGGCGTGGTCCCCCCGCCCCCCCGACCCCCCCCCCCCGCCGCCCGCCGCTCCCGCCGGGGGTGTGAGGGGAGGGGGGGAAGGGGGCGGGGGCTACTGCTTGTTCTTGTTCTTGCGTGCCCTGGGGACCCTCCGCTTCGACGATCTCGCTGCCTCCGCCTCGCTCCGCCTCCGCCTCGGCCTCGGCCTCCGACTCCGATTCCGCCTCCGTCAGTTTCTTACCTCGACGCTTCTTCACTGGCCTCTTCCGCTTCTTGACATCCGTCAATGTCTTCACCACCCCGGGAGGCTGTGCCGTCAACGACGCCGCCATGAGCTTCCTTACCTTGCCGTCGGGACGCCCCATGTGCCCAGACGCCCACAACAAGCCACAATCGTTTCGCCTTTAAGCGGCTGAGGATGCGGCCTCCTCGGCCACCACGAGTTGCGCCGCTGGCACTGTGGAAGCCTTGGCGTTGAGGTGGGCCTTACGGCGCTCCCGGACGAACCTGCGTGCGGCACAAGTTAGCCACGAGTGTGGGTGCGTGCTAATGTGGAGGGTGGAGTGTTTTGTTGCGCGCCCACCTTGTCACTCGTTTCCTCATGTCTATCTCGTCCTCCTCGATGCCGGCGGCGCGGACACGCGAGACAACAAGGCTCGCCGCCCACTTTTGCCCGGGAGAGGAGGTCTGCCATTGCGTTGTGAGCGGTAGGTGAAGCGGGGGGGGGGGGGGGGGGGCGAGGTGGAGAAACTAACACCAAGTCGACGACCGCCTTCCGCAGAAGGTCAACGACACAACGGAGGCGAGGAGCAGCGTGCCACTACTATTTATATGCACATATTGTCAAGAGCTAGTCGGTGCGGCATTGTGTCGGGGTAATTTCGCAATGTTTATTGTTGAAGTAGCACGGCGTAATGAATACGCGGTTTCACCGAGTGAATCCGGGATAATATGTGCGGTAGGGCGCGCGTGTATATGTGCGCGACGAATGTGCGCGGATGTGCGCACCGTTGTGCAGCAGCGGTGTGCGGCGGTGTGCACCGATGTGCACGAAGATGTGCACGACATGTAGGGGCGGAGCGGGTGAGTGTCCGCCGCTCCACCCAGCGCCGCAAATCCCCGTGCGTGGGCAACCCCCCCCCCCCCCCCCCCCCCCCCCCCCATTAGACCTGCCGCCGTGTCAAACAATATTAAATTCCCGAGCTCCTCGCTGATAAAGATGCGACGACGAGGTTGCAAGCCTACCTCGAGCGGTGGCTATAGGATGGTGGTATGACCCCGTACACCTAGAGATGTGGAGACTTCTCGGACAAGATGCCGCGCATGCCTTGCTGAGAAGGTTCCCTAATGAGGTCCCGACGCCATATATACCCGGATCTGAACGCTCCCGGGCTGCTAGAGGTGGGTTTGTTATCGCACATTGCACAAGACCTGGTTGGTTTCAGCGAAGGACGCGGCGGAGCGGAAGGGAGTACAAACGTCGTGGTTATGAGCATGGTGTTGAGCATGGTGTGTGTGCCCCTGACACCAACAGGTCATCCTGCCCCCGGAAGACCTGGACGTTGCAGACCACACGCAGGTGAAGCCGTATGACGGGGAACAAGAGGGCAAAGTCGACCCGTGGAAGCTGTGGCATTGGGCAAGGAGTGCGCTTGAGACCTGGGTCGGCAGAAAAATCAGAGGCAGATGAAGAGGTGCCCCCCCTCCCCTCCCCCCCCCCCCCCCCCCCCCCCCGCCCCGCCCCCTTCTACCCCTGACTCGTGCGTCGCTTATTCTGAGCGTGTGCCTTGCAGGAAGGCCTTGTTTGCCGCTTTGCTGGAATTGCGGCGCGCTTTCGTGGTTGTCGCCGAGAAGGCCGGCGAGCTAGCACCAGGGTTTTGGTCGTGGCCGGTGATCGCGTTGCTGTTCACCCCAGCGGATGCCCCCGCTCAGATCACCCACATTGATGGGCAGGCTCCAAATCCGCAGGCCATCCTTGCATGCACGTGCCACTGCCGCCCCACTGAGGTGTACCGCGGGCCAGAAGTGAGCTTCGCAGATGCCGTGAAGCACATTCGGTACCCGGTGCGCCCCCCTCCCCCCCCCCCCCCCCCCCACCCAGGCCGGTGGCGGGGGCGGGGGCGGGGGCGGGGGCGGGGACTGAGTGCCATCCATGTGTTGACATGAAAAGGGCCACGAGCATCACTGCCTCACGGAGAGGACGCTGGCGGAGACAGATCCGGGAGCTGCCGACCTCATCATGAGCCACAAGAACTTGATGCAGCCCCTGGAGGACTTGGAGCGTGGCATGGGTGTCCCCGAGGAGGACATGCCCTACATGGAACAAATACCATGGGTACATGTTTGGGTCGGACACGACGCACCGCAGGCCCGTGGGCGCCCCAGTTGAGCTGCCCAGCGGTAGTCCATGTCCCAAGTGTCACGGGCGTGGCAATGTCCGCTTGTACGGGCAGGGGCACCTTCTGGGACTGCCTGGCTGCGGCCGTGCGGACGACCCTACCCAGTACACGCCGCTCCTGGCAGCCTACAACGAGGCACTCTACCCACACATCACCCCCCGCAGTGATGCTGCGGAGAAACGCAATCATGAGTTGGCGGCGCAGTATGTGGCCCACTTTGGGGATCATGATGTGTTGCCAAACCATTTGTACAGTGACGAGGACAACGCCAACATCCATGCCAGAGCGAAGGAGCTGCGGCTTGTTGTTGAGGCCTCGGCTCCTGCTGTTGCCGCTGCCGCCTCCATCCCGCCGTAGACGATCGGGTTTGGCAGCACCGCCCGTGCTTGTAAATAAGCGACAATGGATCACGTCATGCTCCGGTTGTACTCCTACACTTCTTCCACTTTGGCGGGTGGGTGGGGGGGGGGGGGGGGGGGGGGGGGGGGGCTGTCCTTATTACTTGCATCGGTGGACGTGCTGGATATGGAGGTCACCGGGCACATCGCGTGGTTTCGGAGCAGTTCATTCGCGCCTTCTCGTCTTGTTTGCAATCGTCGCCCTAATCCAATGCAAGGTGAGTAGCGGGACACTGTGCCCCCCCCCCCCCCCGGTTTATGTAAACAAATATCTAGCCGTGCATGCGCCGCAATCGGTACCCAATGAGCAGGGTATGTGACAGTGGTTTCGGAGCAGTGCAAGCATTCCGTGCGTGTGCACAAGCACGTACGACTGGGAATGAGGCGGGGGTTGCGGATGGAGTGCATTGGCGGTGCATAGAGTAGCGTGTTGCTGGGGTTTTGGCTGCATCGGGCGCCGTATTCCAATCCATCCGGCACGGAATGTTCGGTTTTCACACATTTGCGTGTGAATATAGTGTGAATATTACGCGTCTTTTACGCCGGGTGGATGGGCATCCGGCGTCCGATGCACCCCAATTATTTGCAGCACGCTAGTATGTGCACCGCCAGTGCACTCCGCAAGCCTCGCCTCCATCCGCGTCGGTACCGGTAGTAAGTGTTGTTGTGTGCCCACATCGTGACAACATTACACGGTGGCAATTGCAATTAGCGGTGGATAATGTGAAGGCGTTTTCGAAATCGACAGAGAATGAGGCGGTGTTGGCGGAGTGCATTGGCGGTGCATAGAATAGCGTGTTGCTTGGGTTTTGGCTGCATCAGACGCCGTACTCCCATCCATCCGGCACGGAATGTCCGGTTTTCACACATTTGCGTGTGAATATAGTGTGAATATTACGTACGCGTCTTTTACGCCGGGTGGATGGGCATCCGGCGTCCGATGCACCCCGAATCTCACCAACACGCTACTAACTCTACGCACCCCCAATGCACTCCGCCAGCCCCGCCTCTTTCCGCGCAAGTCCGACGTTCCATTGTGTATATATACATACGTACATGTACTGCTCCGAAACCAGCCAAACTTAATGAGTGCACAAGTGTAAATGGGGGGGAGTGGGGGGGGGGGGGGGGGGTGGAAGCGGGGCATCCACTCACACATACCCCGGCGATGCATGACAGACATTACATGCCGTGGCGGGTCGGCGGGCCGACCCGGCGGGGGGGGGGGGGGGTGGGGGGGGGGGGGGGGGGGGGAGGGGGTCTATTCAACTACACGTGCGACTGTGTCGTTTCGTGGAGCAGTATATGTGCCCGGCCTCATTTATACCACCCCCTACCTGCGCTGCATGGTCCACCCCTACGAATTACTTAGCACAAACCGCCAATACTTAATAGGAACCTAACACAGCCAGGCTTATATGCCCGCTTTGCCGATCAACTTCTACGCACTTCCCGTCCCTCAACCGCCGGACATGGGGATTAAGCCGCCAGCCTCGGCAGTTGCTTAGCCAGACTTGGCATCCCGTACCGTGTCCATGGCTTCGCTGCTCTGCCGCCGGCACACGCCGAGTCCGGCGCCTGCTGCCGCCGGGTTGCGCACGCATGCACGCACGGTAATACGCCGCCGACGCCGCCACGCTTACTTCCACCACCTTCGCCAGCCGCAGCTTCGCACGCCGTTCCGCCGACATACGAAACGCACGAATCCCCCCTCCCCCCCGTCCCCGCGTCATGTATATTATATTCGAGGCGACTATGCGGGGCGCAGCATACGCCGCGGCGTGGGTCGGCGGAGCGGCGGGCGGCGGGAGCCCTAATGGCCGGGCAGTATCCACACCCACACAGGCACCGCCGCTCACCTCCGACGCGGATGAACCGCCTCCCAAAGGAAACCTGCCGGTTGGTGGTAAGCGCAGCAGGCGTGGGGTGCCGGTGCCGGTGCCTGTTCGACGGAGCTGTCGCGTCAGGAACCGCACCGCAACCGCAACCGCAACCGCACCGCATGTGTAGCAACACATGGCGGTGCCGGCGCCACCTATGCCTAGGGCCACCTCCTCACAGCACCCCGCCACGACGGCGTCGGCCACCGCCGACGGCGCCGTTGCCGGGGGGGGCGCCCTGCCAGGCGACGATGATGCGCCTGGCTCGTGCGCCGCGTCAGGAGGCGGAGGAGGCCGTGGTTGAGGCGACTGATAGGGCTGAGGGGGTTGTCGAGGCGAGCGAGGCTGCGCTCGCGCCACCCGCCCCGCAGCCACCTGCGGGACATGCCGACTTGCTCGTCGCCATGTTGACCGGAGCACTACGAGCAGTGGCGGGAGGCGGCCACATGCACTATTATGTGCGTGTCCTGGCCGGACGCCCGTCATGCGTGTACTGCGGCCGACGGACGGACTGGGAGTGTTGCTGCGACGGCACCCCGGCTTTGTGCGGCCCCAAGTACCCATGCATGGCGACCCATCAGCGGGCAGTCCCCTGCCCGACCACGGCCGCGGTGAGGGCGGAGTTCCGCCATGCCATGGACGCGTTCCACGACGCGACTCGCGCCGCCGTGTCTGAGGCTTCCGAGAAGGCACGCGCGGCTGGTAGGGTGCGCAGGGTGAGGCGGCGGACGGCCCAGGAGATGAAGGAGAGCGAGACATGCCGTCAGTGAGGTCGGGCGCAATGTCATTGGGTGGGGCACACGGGCGTGTAACACTTGCACTTTGCGCGTACTGCTGGGTTACATCCAGGCGGCGTCACACTATGCAACCGGAAAGGCTGCGTTGCTATTGCAAACGATGCTAAGCCTCACTCGGTGGCAACCGCTGCCCCGCCTATCCCATAGCCGCTGCCCCCCCCCCCCCCCCCCCCCCGCGCACCGTCCTGCGACCTCGCGTGGATCCCCGCCACCAGCAGCTTGGTACTTGCACTTTGCGCGTACTGTTGGGTTACATACATCCAGGCGGCGTCACACTATGCAACCTTGGCGCCGCGCTGCCCCGGCCGCCGCGCCTTGGCGCCGCGCTGCCCCGGCCGCCGCGCCTTGGCGCCGCGCTGGGTATCGAGTCCTCCCCTCCCTGGTGAGCGCGTCCACCTGCGCCTTGCGCTCGGGGCTGTCCTCCTCCGTCACCACATCTTGTAACCTTCACCGCGTGACGAACCACGCAGCTCCTTGCAGGCAAGGAGCTTGTAAATGTACATGTGCTCCTTGCGGTGCGGTGCTTGTACATGTGCCCAAGCACCGCCCGCTGCGACACCGAACGCACCACCGATGGGGACGCGAGCTCCTTCTATGTCATGATCGCCTTCACCCGGGCCTCCTCGAACAGCGGACCGGCGGTAAGAATGGAAAACGTTTCCATGTGGTGCAAGCAGTCCTCCATGACCCAGCCGGACTGCACCGTCACCTTGCCTGATCATGCAGTCATGGAGGGGAATGCCGTCACGCCCACGCCCACGCCCACGCCCGGGGGGGGGGGCGGGGGGGGGGGGGTTACCTTTCGACTTCTTGGACACCGCAAACGAAGGGCGCAACCCGCGTCCAAAGTTGCTGGGTATCAGGACTAAAGCCTGGCGCCGGTCTTCCTGCTTCATAGCTCGGAATCCAATGTGGCCCTGCACGGTGACAAATTTCCTCCAGAAGTCCCTTCCCAAGCCAAAAAAAGACAGGTGGAACGGCGCGAGGGGGAAGAGGTTGACCATGCTGACATAGCCCAGGCACCTGGCACCTGGCACACGCCATGGCAGCCAGTGTTCTGCTTGGCCTCCGCCAGCCGGGTTGTGTTGAACGCACGCCGGGCAAGGTGCGTGATTCACTGGACAAGTCATCGCCTTCAGGGACGGCTACCAAGCGAGCCTCCCCGTCCGCATCCACAGGGGGTGCTCCTGAGCAGCCGCCATAGCCTCCACAACCTGCCACGCCGACCGGGCGGGTGCGTGTGATTCCATACAACCGCAGGTGAGTGGTGCCACCCGCACGCAGGCCGGGCCCACTCACCTATGAACGCAGAAGGTCCACAATGTCACCGTCCACGAAAACAGCGCGCCACTGGGTCGCCCCGCCGTAGTCCTCCAACACCCACTCGGTAACGACGCCGGTTATCACGCCGTAGTGCCATACTCCCCGGAACTTCTTGGCGATGACCTTCATGTAGAAGTCACCGGGATCGCCTTTCCGTATCACGCCCTCATCGGCAGCTTCCACGTCCGCCGGCGGCCACGCAGGCGCGTCGATGTCCATACCGTCTTCGCCAACGGGGTCCTCCCCCACGCCCATCACATCGTCCTCCGAGACCGGCGCCGGCGGGCCGTTTCCGACGGCTGCAGCTACTCCTGCTGCCGCCCCTGCCGCTGCTGCTGCCGCCCCTGCTGCTGTTGCTTGTAATAAGGCGGCCTTGCGGTGCAACTTAGCCGCACGCTTCAACGAGTGGCTACAGTTCGGGTATATCCGGAAGTGCCGCTCTCGTGCCGTCCTTTCACTACTGCCCGTCACGATGCCCTCGCAGTGCTTGCATGTGTACACGCCATTCTTCGACACACTCGATATCCATCCCTTTCCCGGCATGCTTGCTGCCGCGCGCGGGGGGGGGGGGGGGGGGGGGGGGTTGAGAGTTGGGGTGGATGTAGCCCACCACCGGCAGGGAGCACAAATGCTAGTGCGCGGCTGTCCGCGCTTGGTGAGCGGCGGTGACCGCCAGGCGCTACCCCGTACTTCATGAGCTTGCGGGGATGTGCAGCGTTGTTTGTGCAAGGATGTGCAGCGGATGTGCGGGGATGTGCAGGGATGTGCAGCGAGTACGTGCAGCCGCCTGTACTTAGCCCGGAGGCTCCGCGTCGGCGCGCGACACGCGAGCCCGCGTGCGCATATCAATTTGATGAGATTATCGAAACGAGAAATTCATACAGTACTTTACACGTCGCGCGAGATAGTCGTCGCTACCCGGTATGAAATCTACGTCCCTCGTCCGTCCCGTATCGTCCCCGTATGTCGTCGTTCGTCACCAGTAGGGCACATTTACGTCACATCTGAATCTCACAGTGTATACAGACAAGTGTCATACTGCTGGTAAGATTACAAGATAAATACACGGTATTACATTATAATTACGAGACAGGCTGGGAGCCTAGTTACCCGATCACGGCCAAGATTTCTAACCATGCGTATCGTCTGCGCCTGCCGCCAACGTTCGACCGCCACAACGTGTTTCACATCAGTCGACTGCGCCGGTGCGTCAACCTAGACGCACAGCCCGATGCAGTCCCGTCCAGCGTGAAGCCTCCCGTCGACGAGTTCGTCGTTGAACGCGTGCTCGACTCTTCTATCGAGCGCCGCGCGGACTTGTTCAAGCGAGGACTCTGCCTCGTCCTTCTAGTGCGTTGGCTGAACTACGACTCAAGTCACGGCAGCTGGGAGCCATACACCGCGCTGCGTCGCGTCGTCGAGGCGCTACACGACTTCGCGAGGCCGCCCCGACATCTGCAAGACACGCTACGCTCAAAGGAATACGCCAACCTGCGAGCGCGCCACCCGTCGCGTTTTCCGGCGTCCATCCCGGAGCAACACATGTTCTCATGTTGCCATGTTGACACATGTTGCCGATGTTGTTGCTGCTATATCACGCTTCCACCGCGGACATTTGCGCCAGGCCTTCGGCGACGCGAGCAGACACTTTCCAGTTCGTCCCGTTCTGGATTTTTCAGAGGGGTGGGAAAGTTAGGGTTACGCCTAGCGACTACCCTAGTACCACCACAAAACCTGCGATGCCGATATTATGGCCAAGTAACTATACATGTACTCGTACTGTCTTATTGCCGTACTGATATTTCACGCGTATTATTACAGGTACGGCCACAATGTAAGGATACCGCGCAAAACGCACCAGGCACTGGGTACCCACATGGGGATTTGTGTGGTACATATCCTTACTACACTCCCCCCCCACCATAGGATGGAGGACCTCCTCCAGCAATGTTTCGGCTTGGATTCGGTGGCGATCCGCATTGGCCGGGTCGTCCAACATTGCGGGATATCATGTCATATTTCATGTTTCTCCGCGGGTTTCGAACCCGGATCCAATGCGTGCATAGAAGCACCAACTGTAAGGATACCGCGCAAAACGCACCATGCACTGGGTACCCACATGGGGATTTGTGCGGTACATATCCTTAAACACAACTACCAGACGCCAGTAATATTCCTTGTGACATACAGTACGCGCTACAACTCCTTATTTATCGGGATACTAGCTGCTTGTCCGCGGTACTGAGTCATACCGCCACAGAATATAGATATGCAATGCCACCGGCATATTGTAAGAGATTACATTCTGCAATCAACTCAATTCGCCAAACGCTACGAGTAGCTCCCTGTTTCACCAAGTACTGCTAAGAGTACTTACATGGACTTTACGTGGACGATACTGCATTGGCGGGGGTGTACATGTAGTACCAGTGGTAATACCCGGTAGCGACTAGTACAGGTGCGTACCGGACTCGCCCGACGTGAAGTGTGGGGAGAAAGTGTGAGAGGCGCGGGTTTCATGTTCCAGAGAGGTTCTCACGGTTGAGTCGAGAGAAGCTGAGGAAGGTAGAAAGGTTAAAAGTTGTGTTGCGGAGGTGACACACATATGTAAGCTGGACAATCGGGTGACGGTGCGCGTCAGCAGATGATGACTAGCGCATCGGGGAACATGTACCCGGGTCATTATGATTACATGTTACCGTTTCTGGTTGAAGGGCTACTAGGTCATGTAGGGTTTGATCATCCTCACACGTAACGAGCGCGGGGATATACAACGATGTACGTACCCGGCGCGCACCAGCAGCATCATGCCGCAATATGCGTGAACGAAGGACGCATCCTCGAGGGTTATGCTGCTTAAATGCAGGCTTTTTCCTTCCCCAGTACTTTCCGTGCATTCTCTTAACGCTCTCCCTGTAACCAAAAAGATACGCATCCTTTGCTGCATGCGCGCTGCGGCATGTCGTAAGGATTATGTCGTCCCCAAGCCAATACCACTATCTCGAAATGGCAATCACTGGGCGAGTGTAGCCGAGCAGGCCTCGGGCTCTACCGCGACGGAGCCGCTGAACAAGCCGGCACATTGTCCGGCACGACCGGCGGGTTTACGTCGTCTACTCGTAGCTGTCGCTCCGCCACAGAGGCTGGGGCCAACGGGGCGTACACGTAGCGGGTACAAAGCGGAGGCGCTGCTCTCAACCGCATCGCCTGACTGCGGCTGCCGACCATCCCCAGGGACCCCACTCGAAACCGCACCGCTTTCCCACCGAAGTGTAACTTCGCGATGGCTGGCACAGGGGAGATACCTATGGCTGCCTTGGCTGAGCGGGCGACGGGGCTATCCAGCGAGATTCAGGAAGACGCTGCGTCCTCCAGGCAATCCCCCTCCCCCTTCCCTTTAGCCTGGACGTCTGCTGGCGTTCTCTATCTGGTGCACTGGGCGCCCCTGTCCGCGTGCTTGTTACCTGAACATGCCCGCGCCTAACGTAAGACCCTTCTGCGCCTGGCGACGCTCTGTGCTGCAGTGCGAGCATGGCAGTCCCAGCAGATCCCAATACACCCGGGCCTAGCGGCTTGGGAGGTCAACCTGCTGAGTCCCCCCAAAGCCCTGCTCCCGCCAAGAAGACAGCTAAGAAGAAGTGGGGGAAGGTCCGGATTATGGCAGCTGTGCAGGGCACCGTGGCGGACGTGGCGGAGACCATGCGCGAGGAAGCCAAGCGGCAGATGCAGCTCCGCATGGAGGTGTGCTGATGCTCGTGGTCTGTGCCTGCATCGCAGCCATTTGCAGTGCCGTGCAGCTTATGCGTGTCTCGTCGTGACTGCCAGGCGCGTAAGAAGATGGAGATGCGGACGCGGCTGTTCCAGGACGAAGGCGCTGAGTATGATAGCATGGAGTATCTGCCCGGCATGCACCGAGCCGAGACTTTTGTGGATGAGCAAGGGCTGAAGAGAGCGGCTAGCACTCTCACGGGCGCCGATGGCATTTTGCGCAGCACAACAATGTCAATGGTGCCGCAGAAGCAAGCAAAGGACCAAGGCGTCAACGAAAAAACACGCCTCGTCTTTGCAGCTCTGAGGTACGGAGCCCCCCAAGCTGTGCCGACTCTGCCACTTGGTGCGGGATTGTTTCACCCTGAAGGCGCACTGGGCGATTGCGGGCTGCAGGGGCAAGCTGCCACAGAAAACCAAACAAGAAGACGACCTAGTAGCCCAGGCTACGGATGACATCGCGCTTGATGTGGCTCTCGAGGAGACGGCCAACGTCCAGGTTGGGAAGGATGGAAGCATTTACAAGAAGTACACCGGCATTGACCAGTCCACTGACAGCATCATGGCCACCATGAAGCGCGACATATTTGGGCGCTCAGTCCGGCCGTGGAAGGTGACCGGCAGCTGCTTCTCCCATTGCAGCCCTGCAAAGACATTGCATACATGCGATCCGGCATTCATCCTGCTGGCTAACAGCGGGAGTCCCTGTGTGGCCCAGTTTCTCTCCAAATCAGAGAGGTCGTGGCTCATAGCCAGTTGGATGTATGTTGCCTACGACTTTGTGGCCATCATCTTTTTTGCGTACCTGGCGATCTTCCTCTTCGCGGTATGTCGCGGCCGCCCACCCCTGTTGATGCGCCCGTGAAATTGACCATGCTGCGATCGCAGGCCGTCAATGCCAGCAGGCGCGCTAACAGAAGGCACACTGTTTTGGGTGTTGGCAGAACGACACCAAGATGGACCCGCTGGCGTGGCAGCTCGCGTTTGGCACGACGGCTGTCTTTACCACCATTCACATGCTCTACCTGGTGTTCCAGTACATCGAGTACTTCGCCGTCTGGCTCATGTTTGTGGTGTGTCTGACTGTTGGCCTCTTCTACGGGGGCGTAAACTACTTCTTGGAGATTTACACGGTGCGCTCACCAGCGTACCTCCTTTGCCGCACTATGTCTGCCTGACAGGTCTCCCGCATTGGTGCCAGTCAGGGGAGAGACTGCGCTCACTTCAACCCCGCTCCTCTTGCGCAGGGCGAGTTCACCTGCTTCCACTCATCGGGGGTCGAGCAGCACGCATTTGGCGTCTGCTACGAGGGGCGCCTACTTCTGGGAATGATGCTGGGCTGCCTCTCCTTGCTGCTCTCTGCGCTCTTCCTGTGGCAGTGGCGCATCCATAAGGTTGGGCGGCGGATTCAAATGGCTTGAAATGGGTACATATGTGTGTGTGTCCGTCTGTCAGGCTGCTCAACCCCGTGTTGTTTGGTTTGTGCAACAGCGTCTGCAACTCAAGCGGCGGGGAGAGTTCACCGAGAAGCTGGATCTGGAAGAGCTCCTCGAACAGGTGTGTGCAGGAGGCAGTCATGCACCGCAAAGCACCGACGGCCATTATCTGCTTTGTGGATCACGCACCCGTAGCTGGTGCTGCGCCACATGGACGGACCGCAGTTGACACTGCCCTCGAACCGGTGCACGCAGGTGGATATGAAGTTCGAGAAGTACAAGCTCCTGGGCGGCAAGGACTTTGTTTCTGACTCGCAGCCAGGCTCCGACGTATCTGCGACGTCGGGCGTGGGCAGCCCAAAGAATGGGATTGCCTCTGTGGGGACCGGCACAAAGCCTGACAAGCCGAGGTACATCACATCCGCTGCACCCGTGCCGACATAGATGTCATCGCCCTCCCACAGTGCTCCTCCACCATGGGCATGTGATAACCCCCTCCCGCCCTGTTCCTCCCGGGCTTTGCGCGCGCCCAGATTCCTTTCCCGCATGCTCTCCCCTGCAAAGGGCGTGAACCAGAACATGACATCAACAGCGCTGAGAGGGTCGGCGCACGCCGTGACGCAAGAGATTCAGATGATGCCGCCTGGAACTGCGAAAACAACTGGCAGTGCCATTGGCTCTTCTCCTGTTGGCACAACAATGAGACCTCGGCTACTGGGCCGCAGCGCCAGCGGCGCCATGCGTGATGAAGAGATGAACCTGGATCGAGACAACGAGTCGGAATTGCAGATGACAGTGGGGAGGATGTACGTCCTTCACGAGCAAGCACACCACGCATTGCAGCACATCTCTGCTTGCCGCCCATCTATGTTGATACAACTCTGAACTTACGGTAAGCTTTTTTGTTCGTCGCGTCTTCATGCAGGAAGCAGATCAAGTACTTGCCTCCGATTCGGCCTACTTTGATGACGACAAACAAGCCTACCCAACAACTACCAGCAATCAATCCATTTGGCAGCCCAACAAAGAAGATTTCCGTGGCACAGGCAAGCAAAGCACGCAGCAGCAAGAGCCTGCTTGTTGATGGGATGCCCAGCATAGCACCGCTGGAACGGAACACGACATTCGCACGGAAGAGCATGCGCAAGATGAATGTGGCCGGCGTCAGCAATGTGCTCAACTCAGGAGACGCTTCTAAATCCCGCTCCCTAGTGAAGCGAAATTGAAGCACGCACGGCATGTCACATGTATAGTGTCATCGCCAGGCAGCTCCTGTCAAACTGCAGAACAGCTGATGCGAGGCTGCCGTGTCTTCAATTGCCTGTTGTAACGCTTGTTCCATAATCCTCACTGTCCTACCCGTATGGCGGCAATTAAAAAGTATAATAACATCATGCAGCAAGAACATCCCGAGCAGTGAGCCCTGGCGCCCATAGTCGCTTTACCTCTGTGCGCCGTGCGACGAGCGTGCTGATGCATGATGAATCAGCCGGCGGTACCGTCCTACTGGTACTCGCGTTCTAGTGCACGGAGTAAGGTTTTACGTCGAGTGAGGGCGGAGGGTATTCGGATTGCAATATGGTGGCAATAACACGGCTACAAGTAACTAGCTACGGTTGGTACCAGAGTTGGGCTGCAGTATATACTGCACTGCAGGCTGCAGTTTCTGCAGCCTGCAGTTAAGCTAGTGCACTGCAGCCTGCAGTACTTCCCGAAAAGGGGCTGCAGTGCAGTTACCCAAAATGCCCTAAATCTTACTGGATAACGTTTGGATGGCGCCCGCCAATGATAATAAGCCGTATGGCGACGGTTCCGGCGGTCGGAGCGCTGCGGATAGCACCGTACTCGCCCGTACCCTAACATGTCGCCGCATCGGGGCATAGACCTGTAGACCACACACACCAGCCGAACCTATCCTCACTTCACGCTCACCCAGGCACCACTACCTGTCATCCTCCTCTCGTCACTCTTCGTCAATTATATGGAGGGAGACCAGTCTGCCGCGAAGCAGGGCGCAGCAGCGATGGCGGAAGAGGCGATGGCGGAGGACAGCACCGCCGCCGCCTAGGCCAGCACTGCAACGGAGCTGTGCTCCTGATGTAAGCCAAAACATATTCGGTAACCCCCCCCCCCCCCCCCCACACACACACACCTGCTGACTTTATCCCCCCCTTTACTGCTGGCTGATGTTTGCTGACTGCCGCCTGCTCCCTACCCGCAGACCTTCAAAGTAAAAAAGATCACCAAACAGTAATTGAGCCTATTTTGCACCGTGTTTTTCATTTTGGACCGTAGGGTTTGATTATACCCTAGTTCCCGGGTCTACTATCAGTATTTAAGACTCATAGGTGGTGTAGCTTGGGTTTGTAGAACTAGGGTGCAGGGCGACATTCATCAGCGTGCACACTAGCCGCGACGCATATCCAATGCTGGTTTTGGAGCATTTTGTACAAGATGGGACAAAGTGGAGGCAAGTCAATATTATATCATATTTACATGAGCTAGCAGCAGAAAGCGATATCGGAAATCACCAAAAAAAGGACAGTTAGAAAGGTCCTCTACAGCGACTGCGGGGTTGAAGCAATAACATGAGAAGACGCAGAATGGGCACGAGCACACGCATCACACGTGGCCATCTGCACACCGGCAGAGAGAATGCCGCCCAGGGTACCATGCACGCAAGCCGAGCCCCGCTGCAACAGCCCCCGCCTTGTGCGCGACAGGTGACGGCGGAACTCAGCAGGTTGGCTGGCGACGAAGTTCCGAAGTGCCTGAACGGATTGACCACGAAGAAAGCAAGAGGTCGGGGCGGAAGGAGCGCCAGGGAAGTTGCGCACAGCCAACAACACCGCGAAGATGTAGACCAAACAGTAAGTCAATTATCTTTATAGGTCGGTCCAACATGCGATGTGGGAAACGCGGAACGGAGGTGGCGGGTAGTTTGCGAAACCCTCGCAAAAGACACGCATATACACCGTCAAAGCGGACTTCCCGAGACGGCCGCGGTCCTCAACCACAAGAGGGTAGTACCGGTGAACACCCTGCACTGGGGCGGAAGACGCCCGGTCCACTGCCAACTTACCATGCATGCTCCGCCTCGGTCGCCGCGATTCCCGGGGTGCACCAGCGGGGGTCGTTGCTCCAAGTGGGGGTCGTGGAGGACACGCACGCGAAGCCGATCATGTAATCGCACGCCGCCCCCCCCCCCCCCCCCCCCCACCCCGCCAGCGTCAGGTCCGACGGCCGCGAGCGGTCCGCTGGGCGCAGCCCACTCGTCTCAAGGGTCAAGTCGCCGGCTCCCGAACGGTCCCGGTCAAGCGCCGCCCCCGCATCAATTGCCACAGATGCCCACAGATTCTTCAAAGCGGTATGCATGTGGTGCTTGTAGTTCGCTACGGGGAATATGGGTAGATGATCCACGACGAAATCCGTAGCGCTCCGGTTCGAGCCATCCGTAGAGCGAAGCTATAATAAGGGATCAATACCACACGTGGGGCCAGGGCAAGTGACAAGCGTGGAACCTCCGCCCGGGCAAAGACGGCCCAGTACCCGCGCAGCGGCGGCCAAATAAGCAGCATGGGGAATCTTGCGGGCTGACTCGTGATCCGACTGGAAAAGCGATCCGACCGCGGGGGTCAATATTGTGAAGTAACTTGACAGTTGAATCAGGGATGGGTCGATTTTTTAGTACCATTTACCATTTTTTTAGTACCGTTACCAGGGGCGAGTAGCGAGTACCATTGGCGAGTAACGAGTAAGGATTACCAGTAGCGAGTACCGAGTATAGCCAGTACGAGTAGCCAGTAGCCAGTAGCGAGCACCAGTAGCGAGTACCGACCCTGCGCGCTGCGCGCTCATAGCCTTCCAACCGTGAGATTGTAATCGGACGGCTGTGTAATTAAGGACCGTGGGCGGGTGGGTGGGTGGGTGGATTATAGTACTTAGTAGTACATACCAGTAGATAAGCGCTTTAGTCATGCACCTATAGGCCCGATCCGCTGCACTATACGGGTACCCATACGGCAATGAAGCTCACCGCCGAAAAATCGACGCTTCGCTGGATTATTATTATGATTAAATCCATCGCCTAGCCACAAGACGTTGCTAAGAGGTTACTCGTTGAGCATCCCCAACACAAGCAAGTCCTTCTTCGTGGCTGCGTTAAACTTGACGACTCGGCCGGGTTTGCGTTGCGCTGGGGTGGTTGACATGACGTGGACGCAGTTGTTTCGTGGCTGGATGATTTGCCACCCAGTTTGCGCGTATGTCTTCACGACTTGGACACTTTTGCCGTACCACTTCTTTCTGACCATGGTGCCGTCCTCGTTGAACACCTCGCGACTCCCCGACGCGTCGTGCGTGGATGGCCTTCGCATATGATAGAGAGACGGCTTCAACAAGATTCCAAGGAAGCGCCAGGAACTTCTCCCAGCTTGTGTCAACTGGCTTCTTCCCTCCTTTTGTCTGCGCGTACAACCATAGGGGCATGAGAGGTTTGCTCTTTGCATCGGCATGGAAAGGCTCGTGTACGGCCACGGTCAACGTGTCTTCGGTAGTCTCGCGCGACTTCACAAGCCCGATGACGAATCTCGACTCCCAATCACCAAGAGTTTCAGGACACTTGTCCTCCTCATGCACCTAATGATATGGCCAAGACCACGAGCTATGTCCGTCCCGAGCGAGACGTCATACCATTTTTGTCCTAGCTGGGACAAAATAACAAGCAAGGCAGATGCACCAAATTGAAATTGAAATTGAAATTGATTACAACTGCTAGTATGATGCATCCACTGGCCCAGACTGAGTTGTTCTTAGGACTTGCTATCTCTGACCATGATAGGGAACACTAGGTGTAATTACAGCTCAAGCTAACGGCCTTCCTCCAGTCTGCCCAAGCCCCTCCTCCTTCCAGCGGGCTGAAGCTAGGACAGCAGCGCCCCCATGATGTCCCTACCTAAGTCAAGACTATCCCATTCAGAGCTCGGCAGGCAAGCTTGGGCAGCCGAAGCGTCCCGCCTGCGGCTACCAAGGTGAGATGGGGGCTGACCGGAATAGCTATGTGGTGCTCATTATTTATCCACCGCTGAGCCGGCTAGTATGATTGGTGGGGGCTGCGATGTCCTCCTTCACGAGAGTGATGAGTATTTGTTGTGTGTGGCGGGGTGTGGTAATCAGCGATGGGGACGTCACGTGTTTCGGGCGGTGTTGTATGTCATGATTGTGTGATATCTGAGTAGCTGCACCGAGCACATGGGTTAGTAGTAACGGCCAGGAAGGGGAGGGGCGCGGGCGAAAACGAGGAAGGCCGGAAGCTGCATCCGTAATCCCTAGGGTTCCCACGGCGGTTACATAAAGCAGGTCCAAGCAACTCGGCTTGGGCAGCGGAGAGCAGCAAGTCAGCATGTTACAAATCAATGTAAATTTCAATTTCGCGCGCGAATCCTAATCCTACTACTAAAACCCATATTCAAAACGCCGCTAGAAGCCTAGAACAGCCCGACTCGTATATTTGCTGCTAATACAATACACGAAAAGTCCTTTTTCGAAAACTCTTTAGATCGCGAATTCAATCTAAGACGTCGTAGATTCGATCGGATCTAGATTAGCGCAAATATGACGTCGTAGGACGTCATCGATTTGTATCGAGGGTATTTCGGGCCCATACGGAGCGTGTCGTGGGTCTTCCGGGGCTCACCTACCGCGAACCATCTCGATTCCCGCCAACTCCACCATTCCACCATCCACCCGCACCCTTCCCGGACCCCATACATTCATCAGTGCCGGCTGTTGCCGCCGCATCTGTGTCTTCCTACGATCGAGTAGAGGTCCTACCGAACTGGCGGAATCGAACGACTCGGGCCTTTTCTTAGTCATACCCGGGGTTCATATAGGAGATACATGATGTATATATACCGGCCGGCAGCGGAGTCCGCAGCCGAGGTCGGGGCGTTTTAGGGAGAAGGGGGGGGATACAACTGCCGGCGGTGGCGGCGGCGGGAGGCCAACATATTGGCGCGGTTTTTTTCTTGCCGGCATGCCGGTGTTGGCAGCTTGATGAGTCCCCGGCAGGGTGTTGGTGGCCGGCCCGGGGGAGAGTAGTGACTAGTATGCATGCATGTACGACGGGGGCGGCAAAACCCGGCACTACAAATGACAGTATTTCGATAGCGAACAGTTCTATAGTGCAATTACCTCTATATTGGGGGGGGGGGGGGGGGGGGGCTTAACACCGCAGACGGTACTTCTATAGTGAATTTTTGCAATGTTGAAATTATCTTAATAGTGCAAGGGGTGGGGGGGGGGGGGGGGGGGTCGGTCCCGATCTGGCATTCCCTACCGGTACAGTGACATTACTTCTATGTAGTGAACAATTCTATAGTGCAACTACCTCTATAGTGAAAGGAGGGGGGGGGGGGGGGGGCGCTAAAAACCGCGGACGGTAATGTATAGTAAATATTTGCTAAAGTGCATCAATTCTTACATGAGTGCTTTGGCATGTGCGCACTAAAAGCAGAACTAAAAGCAGTTGTGAAAGGTTGCCAGCATAAGAGAAATTTAAGCCTAAAAGTAAGCTTGAATTTAAGCCTGAAACCAAGGGTCAAGCATGCCAGGGAGCCAAGAACCAATTCATGGAAGAGCCACGTGAACCACGAAGTCACCAATTCGCCAAGGAACCAAAGGGTCCAGGGCGAACCAGGGGGAACCAAAGCGTCGACGTACTGAAAGTCAAGAAACAACCAAAAAAAAATCCGAAGGGAAACATGTAACCAAAGGGGACCACCGCCCAGGGGTGGGCCATCTCCCGCGGCGAGGGAGCTTGCAGCCGTTGACCCGGGTCATAGCAACACAGGCTCACGAGCAACGCGACGCAAGCGCAGGATCACCATCACGTGCCGCGCGCGCTGCCACGACCCCGCCAAGAACGTTGTCTGCATGCGTCTTGTTGATGATCAAGGAGAAACGGCGGCGCCACGCAGACAAGAGTTGGCCGATTTCTGGCCGCCTAGTGTGCATGTGGCTAGCTTTCGCGAGCTCCACCAAGGAGGCCTCGGCGTGCAAGGCCAGAGAGCCGAACTCGGAGACGGCGAAAGGAACAAAGCTAAGCATGCCGGCGGCGTTTCGGACACCCTCCTCATACTTTGGATGTTGTGGCGCTCTGCGGCCCGCAATCCAGTCGTTGGATCCGAGCTTGATTGACACGCCGAGGATAGGAGCAATGGTGGTATCGACAGCAACCGTGTTCCCGCGGATACCATCGTACCCAAAAAGCCCAACATCGGCCAGCCGGCCGTCTCTGCCCTTCGGAAGAGAAACAAGCACCGGACACCCACGCCTTGGGAGGTCTTCACGTCGTGGCAAACGCCGGAAAGGCCATGTGCCGCCCACTCGTGTGCGGCGTGATTGGAGTCACCCTCAAAGCAACGTACGTGCCACGTGATCACCGTACGCGACCGCCCAAGCCGAAGGAGTGAACTCCACGCCATCAGCTTCAAAACATGCCATACCGAGAAGGAGCAAAAAGCACAGGGGTAGGGCTCGCCGAGGGAGAGGACAAGAACCGCCGCCGGAAGGCCGAATGGGCGGCAAGCGGAAACGTGGAACATGGAATCGTAGTTTTCGGGGGACCGCTCACGGGCATCACTATGGCGAGCCTCACTTGGAGGATAAGTCACGAGGAACGTTGTCGCAACGCGTAAGAGGCGACCCCGGAAGCGCTTACTGGCAGGTCCGCTTGCTTGCATACGCGTAGCAAGCTTTGCGAAGCGGACCGTATGGATGCGGTGGCTCATGGTCTCATGAACTTTGCGCATGGAGTGCAAGGGAAGTCCGAGTAATGCGGGATAGCTTGGAGGTCGGCCGCCGAGTGCATCGCAGACGCCGGCTCAGTCCCAGCGGCCGAGCAGCCGGCACGAGCAACGGAATAGCGCTTGGAGGGGAGCAACTTTAGGGCAGAGGCCAACAGCCCCGCTAGATCCTCGAGCACCCCGCCCGTCCCTACACTCGTCAACGACGCGGGTATGAGCAATGCGAAGCTGGACAGCCCACATTGGCGCCGACACGTTGGCGTCGGCATTGGGCGCCAACGCTGGAGTTGCCAAAGCTTGGTGAATCGAGGACGCCCCAACAAGGTAGAGGCTATGAGGGCTGAATACGCATGACGGCTCGGAAAGGAACGCGCCGGCGTCGCACAGGGTCGCGTGTTGAGCACGGAGGAAGGTCACAGCTTCACCAACCACAAGAGCCGCAGCGCCGACGTGGGAGGCATCTGCGATAACACGTTATCGCCGATGCCGAGGCAGCCAAAGTGGACCGGGCGGAGGGACAGCTGCGTGCGCATGGAGGGCGTATCCAAGAGGTCGGGGCTATCACCCCAAATGCCGGCGAGCGTTGTGCAACTATCACTATAGTGCAAGGGGGCGGGGGAGGGGGGGATCCCGATCTGTCATTCCCTACCGGTACAATGACTCCCCCTACTTTAGCCTTACGCGGCGCGGCGGCGCGCGGCGGCGGCGCATGTGCTACCGGTACATATTTTACATACAGTGGCGGCTACGTACGGTACTGTAGACGTCGCGGTGACATGACTGCGGCCGAGCACACCGGCGCCCTGCCAAACTCGAGTGCAGCTTCCGCCATCTCCGCCCCGCCATCCAAGATCGCGCCCGGCATGTGCTGATATGGGGAGCACTGTAGGGTTACAACCATGGGGCTCGCCAGCTCTCCCGACCTAGACGAGTGTGGTGCGTCCGACTGCCACCGCGAACTCACGTATATATGAGAGACAATCGCCGCGTATTAAATTGTGCAGACACATGTACTTTGCGGTAAATCGCTATAGCGGGTGTTGTGCGGTGTAATTTGGTACCATTCATATTTATAATGCGCATGTTATTATCATGTGCCGGATCTTATGTGGTATTGCATATAATGGTACGAGTATTGCGCCACCCGCTTGGCGGGTTTCATGACGCGCTTGCCAGGTTGGCCTCCCTGCGGCATACGTGACGCTCCGGCGCTACGATTTTTGCGGAGGGCCGCGGAACTGTATAGCATGACAGATGACATGTATGTAAACCCTCGTCGGCGAATGCGCGTGCGGCCTGCTGGCTACGGCGCAGCGTCATCATCCAGGTCATCATAGCATCCGTATAGCAGTACCCGTGGCTTTGGAGACCGCCGCGTGGGCAATACTATGATAAGCCGGATTGTCTGCCGTCCATGATTTAATCAATAGCCCACATAGTACACACGTGATAAGATGTGCCAACTGAAACACTCAAAAAATCAACACAGAAATCCAAAAGGAAATACAGCTACATGCCACTCGAGGCGGGAACAGCCACGGGAGCCACCGACCAGGCATCGCCACCCGCCAACCGCCGCTCCACGCAGTAGGGACGCTCTCCCCAGTACACAATGCCGGGCCACTCCAATAGCGGCACTAGGCCGAATGTGAGTGGAGGCGCCGACAAAAAAAGAGCTTCGAAGAGGTCTCCCAACAAGGAGCGGGGGGAATGGGGGGGGGGGGGGCGAGGGGGGGGGGGGGGGGTTCAACCCAAAACGGGGCACCACGGGCGGGTAACCGACGCGCGCCCCCCAGCGCCAAATCCGCCGCTAGCTCGATCGCGTTCCCCTTCCGCCGAACGTAGAACTCCTCCCCAGCACAACATCCCGGGCCACTCCATAGCGGCACTAGGCCGAGTGTGAGGTGGAGCGCCGACATGACAGGAAGGGAGAGGGCGCTCAAGACAACGAACAACGAACGGGGATTCGACCGGACAAGCAACGATATAAGACGCCGGTGTCCAGCGCAACTCGCGCGGCTCCTCCGCAGCAATGGCAACACGGGCGGGGCCAAGACTACCAAGGCGCCCCCCGTCCTTAGCCTACGGTGAAGGCGAAGGGAGGGCTCGCGATTCAGAGGGCCGATGACGGTCGTCAGGTCCACCCAGGCAGCGGGTGGGTGGGGACACATAGTACACACGGTAGCTCCCGATACGAAGTTCCGCGATATATGCGCGCGTGTAGTCGCGAGTTTGCGGTGGCGCGAGGATTTCCTGCACCACATGTGCCAGGGGGCGTTCGAGGCGAAGTTTCCCGATAAATTTAGGGAGATGGAGATGAACAAGCGCCGCCTTACCTGCCTCCAAGCCGTGGGGAACGCGAAGGGCAATTACCCCCACAGTGAATATTCTACCGCTATTTTGAATATTCACTATGTAGGTAGTTTAGTCCTACCGCTACATTGAATACCTCTATAGTGCACTACATCTATAGTGCCACGGGGGGGGGGGGGGGGGGGGGGGAGGGGGGGGTCTCGGATATTCATTCCCGTAGATGTTATGTCATAGTATTATTGGTCATATTGATCATTAAAGACGTTTGAATTACACCGGGACTTAGTAATGACCAGCCCGCACGGAGTAACGCCGGACATTTCAGCTACCATCGCATCGCATGCGGCCCGAGGGCAGCGACGCGCGGGTCTAAGCCCCTATATGACGCTCCGAACCCACCAGGGACGCTCACCTTTTGCTTTTGCGCGAGCTCATCGCTCACGCAAGGCATCGGGACTCTCGTATGTAGTCTCGCAAGATCCGACCTCTATAACCCTCTCGCCACGTTCGACGTTCGGCGTTCGACGTTCACCGAGACCCACGTGACTACGGTACTATGGCGCCCAAGCAGCCCAAGTTATCTGACGACCTGTACGAAGACGCACGCGAGGAGCCGAGCGGTGACGACCGCCGCGCCGACTTAATTGCCGTGGTCGAACGACAAACGTTGCCGGCTGGAGGAGCTAGACTCCCGCTCCCCCCCCCCCCCCCCCCCCCCCCCCCCCGGCACCCAAGCATAAGTCCAATCCCTCGACGCATGACGACGGTTCCGAGGGGGCACCGGAGAGGACGGCCCTCCGCCGATGGCTTTCTTGCGGAACCTACTGGCCCCGCGACGTTCATCGGCCCGCGGGACAAGATTGAAGTCATGCCCCGGGCGTGCGCCAAGTGCATACCCCACGTAAGGATGGTAGCACCCTGCATGTGGACCCCGCGACAAGACTAGTGGGACCGCTACATCACGGAGGAGAATATGCACGCGACGCGCGCGCGACGAATACCGGCATCTCATGTGCTATGGTGTCTTTACCGCCGCCGCTCATCATGCGGCGCTCGCGGACGCTTTGGCAACGCTTCGCGCGAGTAACGCCACCCCGGCGGACACCGCGTACGCCAACGACTTACTTGCCTCCGCCTTCCGCACGCTCTCCGCGGCCAACACCCGGTCGGAGGACCGCTTGACTTACCTACGCCAGTTCAAGTGCAAGAAGACGCTCTCGAGCGAGGAGTGAGTCGCCGAGCGGCTCGTCTACAACCGCTTCTTCGATACCGCCGTCGCAGAGCGCGGACCAATGCGGTCAACGGATCACTCGCCCCCCTAGACGACAAGCGACTCGAGGTCAGCCTCTTGCGTGCTGCAAAAGCCCAGGTGTGACAATTATACGAGTACGATATACTACGAGTTAGTACCTGTGAGTATACTAGTACAATGTGTACCTGTGACTACGGGAATATGTAATGTATAATGCTGCCATGTGGTACGCGTTGTGATACCACTTATTGCATGCTGAAAAACACTGTAGCCTCTCGTCTCTACACCACCAATGCACACACCTTTGTTTGTCTTTGAGTCTCGACAGACCGAGAGTGAAGCACAGGCTGCCTCCCACTTCAGGGGCGGGAGCGGAGGACCCGGCGGCAGCGGAGGGGGTGGTGGGGGCGGCGGCGGCGGAGCGACCGGCGCCTAGCTCACCAAACCTGCCAAGACCGACACGGGGAAGACGGACAAGACGCAGCCGCCGCGGCCGACGAAGCCGGCCAAGCCCCGGCCCGACCGCCATATCACAGAGAATGTTACCACCGACGAGGACGAGGCCAGACAGTGTGCGCCGCCGCGCCGAGTCATGTACCCCCGACTCCGACTACATGCGACATCGCGTGCGGCGGAGCTGGCGCTACTGGAGCGACATCGGCGCGGCGAGCGTTCAAACCCTTCGGTGGATCCAGGAGGGCGTCTGCATCCCCTTCCGCCACAACCGAACCCCCAAGCCCTTGCACTGCGGCGTGTCTATGGTGAACGCTCCCTCGACGCAGCTCACCTTCCGCGTCCCTGTCTTCCGCGTTCCCTTCCAGGGTGGATGTACCTAAAACGGGGCACAATCAATGCCACCCTTGCGATGCACCCCGGTGCCGGCGCAAATCGTCCGCCGGCGGTACGCACCTTGCACGCGCGCCCCAGCCAATGCATCAAGTACATAGTGGAGATCGCTGGGTGTACGAGCCCGGGGGCGGACTCCATGCGGCTCTATATGGCGCGGGTGCTCGGTTCTAATAATGCCATGGGCGCACAAACCATGAAGCTCATGACGGCGGCATGGGCCCCTTCTACGGCGGACACCTGCTACGGCAGTACGATTTGGCGCTACTTCGAGTTCTGCGAGAACGAGCCCCCCCCCCCCCCCCCCCCCCAACCTTGGCTACTGCCGACCCGGCTACGATGGCGCGCTATGTCACTTGGCTGGGAGACCTTGGCACAATAAAGGCAACCAACCTACACCCCTACCTCTCCGTTGTAAACAGCTTCTTCGAGGATCACGGCTTTCCAGCGATGGCGCTCGGTCCGCTGGTGGCTAAGGTCCGCAAGGGCCTGGCCGGTGTCGCTGCTCCCCACGTTGCCCATGGTGTTCCCACCGGCGTGGGTGGTGTTCGGGCCCTAACCCTAGCCAAGGCCATGCGGCGTGAGCTGGGCTCTGTGTGGAGTGCGGCGGTCGACGTATGGCCACGTGTTCGCCGATTCCGAGCGGCGATTGCGGTCGTCGTCCTCTTCCTGTTTTTGTGCCGCGGCGGGCGCGCGCGGGGGGGGGGGGGGGGGGGTGAGTGCCGGTCTGGCGACCTCGTAGTCGCCGACCGGCGGAAACCTCCTATATTACCTGACCCAGAAGGGAAAACCCGTTACCACAGCTGGCGCTAAACTACTATGTCAAATCCCGGATGCGGCGATGCCGGGCGTCTCCGACTTGCTGAGCTACTTCGACAGCGCCCGCCGTACGTTCGCTGGCGGGCGGTTGCCGGCCTCCTGCTGGGCCATCGTCTGCCGGGAGCCCGCGGCGAAGTTGACATCGCACACGTTGTCCGGGTGGTTACAGCTCGTACTAGCGGCAGTCAACGAGCAACCTCCGACGGGATTTGGCAATTTGCCTGGACGTCGCACTCCTTGCGTAACACAGCACTTCCCTGTACGACATTTCACGATCCGAATACGGTACGAATAATCTGTCCGCGAGCGGCGCGCCCTTGCGCCGCGGGATCCGCGTCGCCGCCCGGAGTACCGCCCGGCACCGCGGCGGCGAATCATGCATCCGCTAGCACACCCTCGTCCAGCCCATCAACTCCCGCCCACCCCGTAGCCCTAGCTCCTGCCCCCTTCGAGGACACATGGCGATCATGGCTGATGACTCGGGGCGCGTGGATGTCCCGGGACGGCGGCAAAGGGGTTCATTCTCGCGACTGCCGCCCGATTGACCACTCCCATCAGGGATTCGGGTTTTGCTGACACCATACGCCTTTAGTGGAGCCAAAAACCGCGCGGATTGGCAGCTTAGTCAAAATAGAAAGCCTAAATAGTGTACCTTGTTATTCCTTACATGTAGCTCGTCCGTCCGAGCCCGTGCCATCGGTGCAAAGGTTTATGGTAAGGGCGGCGCTCAGATCGGTTGCTGCGGAGTCGCCACGGAGATCCCGCAGCACGACCCATGCGCGCCGTAGCGGTCGCGACCCGCCCACCATCGCCGCATAAAGAGGTATTGATGGCGCTACGGGCGGTACCATGTCGGTATCGGTGGTTCCGGTAGTTTACTGTCGTGGGCCTGCGGTATCGGTAGTTTGCAATCGTGGGCTTGCTAGAGGCTAGAGCATTGGCAAATATCGGGCCGCGCGATGTGCGCGTCGCGCTGCCGCAGGCGCACATTGTACCAACGCCGCGAACCGCCTATCGGATCTCATATTCGGGCGATTTTCGCAATATCGTACGGGTTACCGCGGGTAGCGATGTGAACGGAGCGCGGCAACCGCCGCCTACATCATCGGCATGATGATGCAGAAAATCAAGTATTTCGGCGGCTGGAGCGACGCGAGTCCAACGTCACGTTGTTGGACTACATCGACCTACGGCGCTGCCGTGTCCAGCAGCGTGGCACTTCTTCGGCTGGCCCACGCCGTGGGGCGGCCAACCGGCGCATGTGCCGCACCAAATGGCGACCTGATGGCAAAATGGTAGTAGTCCCCTACTGTTGTGATTGTTATATTGATAATTATAGAGGTTTGAATTACACCGGGACTCAGTATTGATCAGTCCGCGCGGAGTAACGCCGGACGTCTCAACTACCAGCGTATGCGGCCCGCGGGCAGCGATGCGCGGGTCCTAGCCCCTATATGACGCTCCGCATCCAACAAGGGCGCTCACCTTTTTGCCTATGCGCGAGCTCGCCGCTCACGCAACCCACCCGCCCTTCCCTCACAATGCGCATTGTTGGGGCCTGCGCCCCGCCACGGCCAAACGTTGTGAGATAATCCTTAGGTCTGACAACTTTTAGCAACATGCTAGTCCCCTGCCGTTTGACTTTTTATTTTCTGAAAACACGGTGAACCCTCGTATTCTTCGGGCTCTCACGGCGGCCGTTCCCTTCTATCCACAGTATATAATGACATCGCGTCACCTTCTTGATTGGACGGTGTAAATACTACGACTGTCGGCGGGCAAGGATATGTACGGTTATTTTCTGTATCATCTTGTGTCCTCGTATTCATTTATGGCGATGATTGTACTTTATTATTACCCCTCAACTGTACGTAATTCAGTCCATGCAGACGCGGGCGTTGCCATTCCATATCATATTATTGTAATGTTTCAATAATGCATTTCGAGTCTGGTTTTGCCAAAAAGGGTGCGGAGGCTGTTTTACACGGAAAAGCGCCATTTTATGGCAGACGGCAGACGGCAGATGGCCGGAGGCAGCGAGCTGGAAGATGGCAGACGAGCTGTTGGTGGCTGTCCTAAGTAGCTCCCCGGCCGGGAGCGCAGGGCTCGCGGGCGATGGGGCAGCCCGTACCAAAACCCGATGGTAACACTTACTTAACCGCTTGAAACCAATACAGACCGTACGGGTCGCACTAGGACAGTTTTAATCCGTAGGAAACCCCATAAACACGTTTAGATCATTTCAATCATGCATTCGAGTATGGTTTTGCCAGTTTACACGCAGTTCGTTTACGACTGCGAGCGTAGGCAGTCGGCAGGCGTGCCGACCAGACGACGGCGGAAGATGTCTTGAGTTGTAGAAGGGGTCTCGCGCCAAGAGGTCTTCGATCGAGGCGCAGGCGCATCAGACGCGGACGGGAGATGTTGACGCCGGCACGACATAGGCCGGACGTGTCGCGGAATTAAGGCGCCGTCTCCCGACGGCGTCCCATAGCATTGGCCGCGCGCCGTGGTGGCGTGCGGCACGAGCCGGAACTGCAGGCCCGTAGAAGCGGGGGTCGAAGTGGCCAAAGTTGGCGACGAGCGCCCAGCAAAGCAGCAGCACAGGCACCAGTAGGACGAGTACAGCTGCGCGCACGAGCGCGCGAGCGCGCCGTGTACAGCCAGGTGAAGTACTGGTGCACTGTACCCGACGCGATGGTAACTCTGTGCCTGTACTGGCGATGCACGGTACGAGGGGTGGACACGCAACAACGCGCGATGACAACGATGTAATGTTGTTGTCATCACCATCGGTGGTTGTTCCGCCCCCGTGCGCAAAGAGCGGCGGGAGAAGCGCACAACGCTGAGGGGCGCGGGAACGTGGGACCATGTGTGGGCGTGTCGTACCGGCTCTTAGGTGTGTCGGGGTAGGTTGTCGGCGACGTCGCAGAAGATCCGCCGACTCGGTAAGCTGTGGGTCTTTCTTCGCGGAGAGCGGTGATCCGGCCGCCGCTGCTGCACCAGCGATGGCTGCTGACCACCCAACAAAGCGCAGGCTTAGGATGATGCCACGAAACGCACAAGTTGCGTTAGGTGGCGGAGCTGTCCCCCGACGGGCGACTCGTGTTGTCACAGATGCGTTGCCGTGCAGTTGGAGGCGGGTTGGCCGGCGTAGAGGCCCTTGTAGCCCACGCCGGCCCGTAACGATGCCCATGATGTCGGGGCGAGGATGACGACGAGGCGGCCGCTGCTGCTGCACCAGCGACGGCCATTGAAGTCCCAAACCCAGATTTGGCTTGGGGTAGTTACGGACACCACTAGACGCCAGGCACGCCATGTGGTAGAGGTGCCCCCCGGCGGGCAGCTGCAAATTGTCGTGGTCCTTGTGACGACGACGTTGCAGTAGGAGGCGTCGGAGACGCATCGGCGCGAGCCGCACAACCGCCTCCCACTGCGACCACAGCAAACGTTGCTGAAGCATGATTGGGGCGAGGGCAACGAGCCCTCTCAAAACACTGGCGTATGAGCGGCGCCACCCCCGTAACGGACCATTTACGCGAGTAGTTCCGGAAAACCACAACATGTAACGACCGTTGATGCCACGACGCCCTGCTGCGAGGACACGCGGACCGGGTTGTAGTGTCTTGCGGGACAACAAGTGGCCGCCCCGACGATACAGTCGTCCTCCTCCGTCCGCGCCGATTTGTTGCGGTGGGCGTAGTTGTCGTCGTTGACAACCTTGACGAGCAGCGGCCATGGTGCCGAGCGCGTCCACCTCACCTAAACCTAAAGAGTTGACTACTGCGAGAGGGCGCTCCACTGCGAGAGCCCCGAAGGCATGTACTGCGACTCGACTTCGGGTGTTGAGGTTTAAACCCCCCCAACGGGGACCCCCCAGCTCCAATTCCTTGCCGTGCGCATCGCTACCCGAAAACGTCACAGCTGCAAGGCCAGGGCAAAAATCGAAAACGACCCCGGGCGCACGAGTAGGGAAAACCACACTACCGATGTACTCTACTCTCTGTCGCTGCCTGATGTTGTAACGCATGTGCGCGGCACGACGACTCCCTACCGGGTGGATGAACCTCGGTGCGGACTTGTTCAGCCTCAGTGACCCTCGCGCGCACAAGTACGCGAAGCCGCTGCCGAAGGCAGCGAGCAGGAAGATGGCAGACGAGCTGCTGGTGGCTGTTTTAAGTGGCTCCCCGGCCGGGAGCGCAGGGCTCGCGGGCGATGGGGCAGCCCGTACCAAAACCCGATGGTAATAGTTAACCGCTTGAAACCACTACAGACCGAACGGTTCGCACTAGGACAGTTTTAGGCCTATATGACACGGGACGTGCTCTACAGGTAGACCGCTCTACCGCCGTAATTTCTACACGCACAGCGCGCCACGTCGCAAAAAGTGCAATTCGGCCATAGAGCGGTCACCCCTAGAGCGGTAGACCGGTCTAGCATTTCGGCGGTAGGGAGGCATCGGTAGCTACCGATGCCACCCCGCCCTACCGCTCTACCGCTCTATTTTGAACGCGGCACCCTGTCGCTGGGGAATCCATCTTCATCGCGCTACCCCTCGCCCGCCGCTCCCTGTAGTCCCACCGAAACTGCGCGGGCGGTACACGGGTTCCACGCCTCACGGCCATGGCTGCACGCCCGGAATCGCCCCGCAAGGCGCCACGGGCGGCCGGTCAAGCGGCTAGTCATGGTGTCTGGATCCTTTCAGGCGCCGTGTGCGCCGGGCGCCTTGTCGTTGTCCCAGCGGCACGTCTCGCCATCCGTGGCGCCCAGCGGGGCGCTGCCTCCTAGCGTGTTTCTACCGGACGGGCATCGCCCCGCTGGCCTCGGTGACCCATCTCCATCTGGATCTCATGTCGCGGGCGGACAGCGCTCAACCGACTTGAGCCCAGGAGGCCGAGCAGTGCGGCTGGTCCTACGATGCTCGGTAGGGCGGTAGCGGCTAGTTTGACCGGTAGAGCTGTTCCCGTGTCATACCGTTCTGAGGGCTGAAAAAGGAACTGAAAAAGTGAAAATACTACATGGGGATTGGCTAGTCGCCATTTGCTTTTTGCGACGTGGCGCGCTTAGCGTGTAGAAATTACGGCGGTAGAGCGGTCTACCGGTAGAGCATGTCCCGTGTCATACAGGCCTTAATCCGTAGGAAACCCCATACACACGTTTAGATCATATCGCACGTGGTCCCCGTCGAGAGACGGGTCCTGGTCAACACCTCATAGCCGTTATGGGGGTGCCGCTCACAGGATTTGTCTTTCTGGTTACAGGGAGAGCGTCAAGAGAATGCACGGAAAGTACTGGGGAAGGAAAAAGCCTACATTTAAGCAGAACCCACTTAGCGCCGGGCCGCGGGGCCCGGCGATGTCCTGCAGGTAATTTTCGGCCGACCGGCCTAAAAGATCTTCCGCCGAAGCCGAAGGGACGGCTTCCGGGGTGCCGACAGAGATATTCGGCGAGGAAAATGTGCAGTGCCACAGAAAGCTTCGCAGTCCGCTCACAGGATCGTACTCGTAGTCGCTAGCGGGCGGGATCACCCACGACAACGCTACACGGCGGTACCGGTACCTGTACCCGTCTCAATAGCGACTACATATTTTTGGAGATACTGTACTCCATCGGGCGGTATTTTTCAAAATAAGAATCAACGCCTAACTGTTGGTCGACTACCAGTATTCCTTAGCCAGCAGTACATTTTCCTGTCCGAGGGTCCGCTGTGTACACCCCTCCCCGAGGGGCGTAGAGAAAATACGCGCAATGCCTGCCCCCCCTGCCGCTAGCGACAATCCCGTACTTGGACGCCTCAAGTTAGGAGAATCTGAACGGATATTGCGCAGATGAGTAAAAGTAAGGGCAAATAATTGAGAAACAGTGTGTATACCCTGTACAGCAATTCTGACCTTCCCAGAACAGGGTCAAACCCGGCTTTTGCAACACAGGGTGCAGTATCTCGAGCAGTGGCAGATTGCAAAAAACGTGAGGTCGAAAACACTAAAACAGCGCGGTGCAAATCGGGGTTTTATGGCAAATTGCAGTCCTGTCCCCGGGGCGAATTTTTTTGGAGATTTTTTTCCCTCGTTACGGGTACTGAGTCAACAGTTAAAGGATCTTACTCCTAGCCGACGGCCGACGGCCCGGCGGCCCGGCCTGGTGGCGGCCCGGTCCGTCGTCGCATCATCTGGCGGGGCGACGACAACGGGGGCACCAACCAACGCGCCGCCAAGACGCGTGACAGGTGACAACGTGTCGACGATTTGGCAGGCTGAACCAACGCGCACGCTTACTCTAAGAATCGCCGCACAGCGACTGGTGGGGGGGGGGGTCAGCGATGGAGCGCGACAGTAAACCGCCGCCAATATATGAAACCCCAGATGTATTGAATGATTCCATGTGCTAGATCCAAAATTCAAGAAATCCATACAGAAATCAAGAAGAAAATCCAGCTACGGGCCACAAGAGGCGGGAACCGCCATGACCAGGCATCGATCAGCCACCGACCAGGCATCGCCACCACATAAGGATTATTCCTCGTTATTTTTACGCGCTAAGTAGAACTCCCGGTAGGGACTAATCCTTTGTAGTACAGGTACCCGTACCTGTAGCGCTCATCCGGGTTTTAGCGACTACGCGAACCCCCGCCGCCGTCGTCGGCGCGCTCAAATCTCGATCGGTGGATCCCACCGGCCGGCAGTCGCACCGTCGCACAGTCCGCCTGTTTTGAATCGGTAACATTGCCCTGTCTTGCAATTTGTCATTGCACCCTGTTTATAATTTTGCAACAGCCGGGTTTGACTCATCTGTTCTGCTGCTGAGAAAGTCGGAATGGACCATCACTGTACGGGTTACCTGTTTTGCAATTTCCCCTATAAATACTGCCGCGGCCGGGTTCGGACGTTCCGCCGACCATTATTTTCCACTGTTGTAAAGGATGAAAACTGTAGGGTTTCCTTGAGAGGAACGACCTTGGAAACCCTGGTTTTCGCAGCGCCGTCAGGGTTAAGTGACGACCCTGCCGGCCGGGTACGCCAGTACCGGCCGGCGCCGATCCGGCGGCGCCCTTTAACCGAGTATAAAGGGCGGCCGCGGACCGGGGGCGCCTTCAGTTGTTGGAAGGCACCCGACTATATTGTCTCCCACCCACCCGCCCGGAGACAATTATTCGCTTGTGTAGTACGTTTCCGGATGCTGCTCGATTTAGATTAGGGATAGTCTGGTTAGTTGTGAAAGCACCTGAGGTGGGGAGTGAATATCATTTTGATATACGTCATCCCACAGGGGTGTTGCGTGTCCGATAAGCCCAGGTGCGGCAGCAATTAGTCAAGCTTTCCCAGCATCTTAGCCGTGATGAGAGGCCGAGAGCAGCATAGCGGAATGTACTGTCGTGATGAGCCACGTGATCGCTGGTGGCATGTAATTTACTAACACCGGCGGGGGCTCGGGACGCGCGGCGCCTTTCCGGACACCATCCGGTCTGGCGGCCCCGTACCAGTCGTGGATCTTTCGGTCCTAGCCGACCCCGTACATTTTGATGCAAAATCTACGCTGTCTAGCTGCGAAAACCTCTCGAAGAGTTTCGATCTTTGAAAATAATACCCCCGTTATATTGCCTTTTGTTGCGCATGTAAGGTAGCGTCCGCGCTATCGGTTTTGGTTACACGTGGAAGAGTCGGGCGAAGGCAAAGTCTGAACTCGTCGCCCTTGTTTTGCTCCGCGGGATGGGGCGTGCCCCAACTAGCAATACTCGAATGTTGGGCCGACGTTCAAACGGGTAGGGCACACCTTTCGTGGTATTGGTAGGTCAGTGCCAGGTATTTTATTTGATGGCGGTGTTTTAGACGGTGATCCGACAGCAGTGTTGGAAATTCTGTCACTGGCCTCAAGTGTTCTTATGTAATGCTTCGATTATTGGCAATATTTTCTTGGTGACTAGATACAACGAAGCGTCTCCTACGCAAGGCATGGCTTCCGTATATGGATCGTTGCAAATTAAACGGCCGTCGTAGAGACGCTTCTTCTTTTGTTCGTATATGTGTTCTTGGGGTTTTCTTTCCCTCCCTAGGGTATGCGGGTGTCGATACCGGCTTCAAAAACGACAGCTTCAACAACGTGTGTCCCGCGCACGGGATGGCGGCGAACCACCTTCGCCAAAGACGCCATCAAGGACTCCGGTAAGAGCAAGGCGAAGGCCGAGGCCCCGACGGCCGAAAAGGACGAATGATGGGGTGCTCCACCGTGCCGGCCCCGGGCAGCTGCGTTTCGAGGACTCGCAAAGGAAGGCCTTTGGGCGTGCCTTCCAAGCAAGGTTACACTAGAGTCGGCATGAGCGGGACTCCTTCACCACCGACCCACATGTCCGGGTCGTCGTACTCCCCCTACCCTCGCAGAAGTCAACCCCTCCGGCTTCATTCTATGTTCTTCTACGTCTAGAGTATACACCGACTCCCCTTGCTGGCGCGCCCAGCCCAACGTGCCTCGCTAGCCCTCATTGGCCGTCGCTTGCACGACGGCCTCTCGCGGGCGGCCGGACGAGCTAGATACTCGTGCGACGCCCGTTGCCAGATCCGTGGCTAGAGCACCCTGCCCTCCTGGCATCATCTTCATGCTACTCCTAGCCCCGTCGTCACCACCCGGCAAGCGCCATCGTCGGGCCCTGTAACGGCGTACGACGCGTTTCGTATTCGGCGCGTCCGTCGCTCCACGAAGACGCCTACGTACTTCATCGCAGACGCCGAGGCGAAGGCCTCTGAGCGAGCTCATGCGAGGCGGCATCGAAGCTTTGTATAAAACGGATGACTAGGGCGCCAAAGTGCTCGACCTCATGACTACATCGCTCACGTCCACCACCTACTCGTACTACGAGGGTAAGATCCGCCTCTTCACTGAGTTATGTTTCGACGAGAGAGGCATCTCCCTCTGGACTACACCGAGGCAAGGTGCGCCCGCCGAACTTCTCACTTCCCGCCGGCCCTGAACACCCGGTAAAGTTCTGCGTGTTTATCAAATCCGGACGAGTCGGCGCGCCTATTGGTGCTGATAGTGTACTCCTGCGAAACGGTGGGCCGACCGACGACCGGACGACCTACCACCATGCCAACTACCGGCCAACGCCCACGGAGGCGTGAAGAGCGGGTTCCACAGGAGACCATCACTACATCCACCATGGACATCAACATACCCGAGGAGCAACATAAGGCCGCGGTCGGCGCCGCTCTCTTAGCGCTCCGCGGCGCAACAGAGCCCAACCCCCAAGATCCGAGCAGCCATTGCCGCAAAGAATTTCGGAGGCACCGACTCCCACCTGCAGCCCGCAGCCACCTCCGCGTTCTGAACCGCCTGTCCCGCCAGCCCCCAACCGATCTTCCCTCCGGTGACGACGACGCCACACACGTCGTTATGTTGTTCATCTGATCAAGTGACCCGTAACCACGCGACGGGGGACGACTGGCGCAATCGTATATTTCACCCTCGGCCCCAAGCTCGGGGTACAAATATCAACTTACGACGTCCGGGTGGCGACCTAGCGCGTCCCCATGCCACCTGCCGCCGATCCGGCAGGGGCGAGCACATGCAAACTCGCCATTTACACCGGCTCCGACACGAAACTTGCCGCAGCCGCTACTATGCACGTACATATGCGGGAGAGGATGGCGACTATACGCCAACCGGCGCCGACTACAGCCGACCAGACGGAGATGCACCACGCACGGCAAGCTCCCCCGGGAGCTCCCGCCACCACCAACTAGCCCGCTACAAGCGGCCCACCCCCTGGCCGCGGCAGCCCCTCAAGACTCAGAGATGGACAACGACGACCCGCCATCGGACGCCAAGAAGCCGGCGACATGTGCCGATCCAGCCCGGCACCCCAAGCCGGGGCCACCGGCTGCACCCCACGCCCCGACCGCGACTGGGTAGGCCTCGGAGGCCACCGCCCCCTCGACCAGATCTCCACGACCAACACACCAGCCCATGCGCTTGGCCCAGCTCGCGGCCGAAGCCCACCTCCGTCGCCCCCCCCCCCCCCCCCCCCCCGCGCGCGCGCCGAACGATTCCCATGCAGCAGCCGCCGGTGGGCCGACTATTGATAATCTCCGTCGGAATGGCGCCCACCTCCACGCTAGACGCATGCCCGTGACTCTCAGCGCCCCGACACAGGAACTACGGACGTTTTTAACCGCTACGCACGGAATTATATATTATCGAATTTACTCGACATATCCCCCGCCGGTTTAACTTAAACAGTGCATCGCCCGACCCGCGGGCGTGATACATGCACTAGACGAAATCTTCATGCCATTATACAAAGTATATTCTGCCAAAAATATTAGGGATGGAGTGCATTGCCGCCCCCACCCCATCAAGCTAGCCGGCTCAGCGGTATATAAATACTGAGCATCACTATACACTGGTTGGCTCCTCTCCCCCATCATATGCATCTGGACGCCTCTGGCTGCCGTAGCTTGCTTGCTCAGCTCTGGATGGGATGGGTCTGACTTATGAGGTAGGGACAACAGGGGGCGCTGCCGTCGGAGACGGGGCTAGGAAACATAGGAGGATGGTCGGTAGTTTGAGCTGTGGTAGCACTTCTTGGTCCGCGATGTGATTAGAAATACCAGGTCCTAATAACAACTCTGAGCGAGTGGATGCATTCGACTAGCATGTGTAACCGATTTCAATTTCAATTATTGCGTCCGCTACCTCGCCTCGAGTGCGGAGCGCGGCACCATCGGCGCCGGCTCTCTGCAACCCTACCTCTCCCAACAACATTTTCCCGCGTCACATCGAAAGGGATGACGCCCCGGCGCTACCGGTCTTGCCATCATCGACATAAAGCGCGTGCTCAAGTCCGCATGAAGGCCAGCGAGGAGCTTCGGCTCGCCCCCCTCCCATGCGACGTCATCACTGATAGCCTCGACGACCTTGCTGCCCTTTCCCCGACCACCACCGACTACGGCAGCATCCTTCGCGACGGCGTAGCGGTCTGTTTGACGATAATGTTTTACTCATCTCGTGGTGAGTCATATTGACTCCGCGACAAGGCGAGACATCGCTAGATTCGAGACGGACTCAAGCCTTTACTTCAAATCCCACCTTCGCCGAGCCCTTCCACGCCGCTTCGTCATCTATCGCGACGGGGCGTTCGGGCACCCCCCCCCCCCCCCCCCCCCCCCTCCGCCAAGCAACCCGCCCGATTCTGGCGGGCGCTCCCCGGCGATGGTGCTACCCTACCCCTTAGGTGGAATGCCACTACACTCGGCGACTGGCTCAAGCGGGCCCTCGGGCGCATCAATCAAGCCTTTCCCGAAGATTTCGTGTGAATCTCACACTGCTTACAGAAGGGCGCGGCTTCGCGCGCAAACGCATTTAGCGTGCCGTTGAACAGAATCCGCCACTGGGGCGGATGGGCCCTCAATTATTCTGCGGTAATCAACGACTACATCGACCCGACTACGCTTCCTATATCCTTGCCGCTGCGCTTCTGCTCAGCTGGCTCTCTCTCACAGTGGACCTTCGCAACCTTCTCGGCAGCGCGCCCCCGCTCCGCCAGCAGGCGCCGCCCCGCCCCCTCGTCCGCAGTCCGCAGTCCGCTCCCTTGCCTACCTTCCTTTAAATTGTTTAGAGCTGTGTCCTTGCTTGGGGTTTCCTTTCCCTCCCTTAACCCTAGGGCGTGCGGATGTCGACACAAGCTACCCGCGGCCTCTGCGTCACGCCAATTTGACGTGGTGGCCACGGAAGCAGTGCACGCCCGCTGGGCAGTCTTGGTGCTTTAGCATTGAAATGCCGAAGTATGGCATTTTGCGCGTGCCGCCCTTGGCGAAAACATCGGTCACCCCAGCACCCGTCGAATATTACAAAACCATCATTGTCCGCTAGATGGGACCACTCTCGTAGTTTTGTGCTGGCAAAACAAAAAACCCGCCCTCCCTCCCTCTTTTGTAGCTCTTTGCCGCAAGTCCCCCGCCCGTTTCCGTGTAAGTAAGCCTGCGCAATTTTCGGCCAATCTTCCTTGGCTACCAGGTCCTGGTGTGGTACAGGTACCCGTACCTCCCTTAAAGAAAATACACTGTGGCCAGTCCTGTCCCGGGTTGAAAAAAACACATCAGTACATGTACCATACAGGTACGAGTAAAATAAACGTCGACGCTACGATACCAGTACCCTGTACTGTACCCTGGACGTCGATCGACGACCAGCCATACCCCAGTACGACGCACCTGTTCCCCCTCGGCCCACTCGCCTGGCTTTCGCCGAAGACCCTCCCTTGGCTTGTCATCTGGTCTGCTGGCTGCCGGGCTGGTTTCAAAGTACATGTAGCAACTACCCTGCAGCTACCACGAGTTCAGTATGAGTTGAGTTATGAGCTGAAAGCAACTGCGCGACCTCGTCGCTGTCGCGTTAGGAAGTGGCGTAGTGCGCTGACGGCAACTCTTACCGTAACAGTACGAAAACTGCTTTAGACAAAATATTCTTATTTGGCATTACATCCGCAGCCCAGCCCGTCCGGAGAGGGCAGTGCGAGCACCCGCTGGTGCTCTCCGCCCGGTGGAGGCGTTCTCCGAGCACGTTCTCCAAACCTCGGCGGAACTTGTTATTTGCTCCTTGTGGGACTTTGAAGCAAGCCAGTCGCGGCACAGCCTTGGCCGGATAACAAGGGTTCGCACTTGTGAATAATATGAGCGAGGCAGAGCGGGATTTCGAGCGTCAGGCGAACGGGCTCCCAGCCGGCCCAAGCCGGGGCCATTCGCCACACAGCACGGCAGCCTTTCTTTCGGAGGCCCAGGAGAGGCTTCGAACGAAGCAGCACCAGCAGCAGCTGGCGAGACGCGCCAGAGCTGCCGCCAATAACTTCAACGGCAAGCTCCCCCGGCCCGCCCAACCTTCACATGTAACGAACACCTCGGGTGTCCCGGCGCCCGCCGTGCGCTTCTATTTGCAACACAATATGTTTTTCCCAGTCGGCGCTTTCCAGCCAGAATCTCCTGCCCTCCAGCGTGTCGATATCCTTCCTGCATCCTGAATTTAAAACTACATGGGCGTGGCAATAAGCTCGGAGGCAGCTTTCGGTAGCTGCGTCTGGGTGCGTGGCACTGATTTACTAACCGGTGTTACGCACAGGCTGGCGTGGTCCACAGGACTTAGTACTTCCGATTGTCTGGCCAAACCTGCCTCTACGCCTGCACCGCTCGTTCTGGAGCCTGCAAGGCTTTGAGAAAGAAAAGAAGCTGTATCAGGTCTCCTCCCCCCCTTCTCCCGTTTCTTTACGTGTTGCCTTCGTTTACCTGATGCTGGGGAGTAGGAAGGCCCCGGGCGGCTGATACCCCATCGCACCGTGCCGCACCACTGTGCAGGGACACGTGTCGGCGGTGTACCAAGCGAGGGACACTCAGTCTGGAGAATCGGTGTGCCTGAAGGTGTACAGTAAGGCAAACCTGTCGCCGCTGAGCGCTCACCAGGTTCTGCGAGAGATCCGCCTTCACTCCCAAGTTCAGCACACAAACGTCATTCAGTTTTATGCTGCGTGGGAGGACGCTGCCCGGTACTTCATTGTGACCGAATTTGCAAAAGGGGTGAGTTTCTGCGATGGCTACCGCTGCTGGCCCTGGCTGCCAATGTTGCGATTCCCCCACTGCGCCCAGGGCCGCCTGTGTTTCAAGTGTGTAAATGTGTGGGGCGTGGCAGGGCGACGTTTTCACGGATCTGCAGCGCAAAGGGGGTGAGCTGCCAGAGCGGACGGCCATCGTGTCCGTCATCCAGCCCTTGCTGTCCGTGCTGATGTATCTGCACGACTTGGTGAGTACAGCAGCTTGCCGAATCAAACCAAAGTGGAATCAAACGCCACATTGGGATCCCACCAGTTTGCGCTCGATGCTGGACCTGTGCAGCAGCAGTCAGTGACTCGTATCCGTTCTGCAGGGGATCATCCACCGAGATCTCAAACCGGACAACATGCTGTACGTTCTGCACGGCGCCGAGAAGCACCTGAAAGTCGCCGGTGAGGAATGGCGCCCTGTGGCCCTGCGCCTCGCGGCAATGTCCGTAACCCGCTCCTGATATTCTGCTGCCTGACCGCATCGGCAGACTTTGGGCTCGCAATAAAATGCGACGAGGAGCGCCCGGTGACACGGGCGGGGACGCTGGACTACATGCCACCCGAGGTGCTGGTGTGCCCGACGAAACATGAGCCGGAGGACGGCCGGGATGTGACGTCGCCGGCTTACGGCCCGCCGGTAATGCTGCAATGAGGATGCGGGTCACGAATGCTCCGTGGTCTTTGAGGGGAGGCGGATCAATGGCTGAAGGCTTCGCCCTTTGGCGCGCAGGTGGATGTGTGGGGCTTGGGTATCGTGGCGTACGAGCTGCTAGTCGGGGCGACCCCATTTGAGGCGGAGGAGAGAGTTGACACCATCAAGGGCATCCTGCAGGGCGATGCTGATATACCGGGCTTTCTGTCGGAAGGTGCCCCCCTTCTCCCCCGCCCCCACCCACACCCTCCCCCCATACCCATAAACATACCCATATCCATACACTCGAACGTGACACAAAACCGGGGAACATGATACACTGTCATACGCAAGAGAGGGTCCGCGCCATCGCAAGTTACTCGCTTATCTTTCCATATTTGGCACACCACCCCGGGGCTATTCTGCGCTAGGGGCGCAGCTCTGCTCCAGGTATGGGCAGGCACCTTACACCTGATGGGCAGGGGCACCTAGGACTCGCCGAGTTGGAATCCCTCTTACTCTCTTGCAGCACATGCCTGTGGATTAGCCTTGTGTTTTGAGGACGGAGCATGCAGCATTGGCGTCTGAGCATTGGAGCATGCCCTCGTGCTTGTGCTCCCTGGTTGAGCGACGCGGCTGCCTGTGAACGATGCCCCAGGTGCCCGCGACTTCATACGCGTCACTCTGGCCAAAAACCCGCACCAGAGGCCCACCGTCAAGCAGCTGATGGGGCACCCTTGGGTACAGGTAATTCCGCGCCAACGAAATGCCGCCGTTTCTCCAGGCGCCCGTCCGTGCATATATTTTGCGGCGCCATGTAATGCCCAATGTGCTCTCTCACCAACAGGAGCTTGCAGAGCCAAGGTCCGCCATCTACTCCGAGGGGGAGATGCGCCGTATCCTCAGCTACCGCGGTGGAGATCTTGCCGCCCAGTTCAAGGAGGGGCTCTCCTGGAAGGGCGACGGGCAGCGCATGGCTGGGCTGCTGCAGGGGCCGTCTGCATTCATGCGCAGTACGGAGTCCAACGTGTCATCCCGCGCGCAAACCTCTCAGCCAGCTCAGCCGCTGGACATGCACCCCTCCCTGGAGAGCAGCCTGCTGTCCCGCGGCTCTGTCCAACTGCCCGGTCACATGAGCCCACTCGGCAATCCAGGAGGCGACAAGGCCGCCAGCTCCAGCATGCAGCAAGACATCGATTCTGCCAACGGTTGCCTGGGGATGCAGCAACCTCGGGGCATGTACATGTGGCCTCAGAGTGAGCCGCAAGCAGCGCTCGGCGAATCGGATCAGGATGCAGGCACGCCGATGGACCTGGATGAGCATCCGTCGCTGGAATCGCTTCTCATGCGTCAGCGTAGCGAAGGATGATGACGTGTGACCATCCGTGCCCATGCTGCTGAAATGGAGGAGATAATGCACCGTCGCGGTCACGGATAGATGGTGCATGCTGGCCATGGGAAGGTAGTGGCGCGTAGGTATTGTTCTGTTGTGGAGATAACACGGCCGAGACTTGTCAACTAAACATACTTTGCGCGTCTGCGCACATGCTTCGTTGCATGTGTCACCCACCTCGTCCCCATGGCGGCGCATATCTCCACATATCAGTCAGCCGGCTCAGTCAACTGCTCACTGTCAGACCATAGCTGTGGCGTATCCCGATGCCTGACACCACGTGGCCCACTCTGCATTTTGATTTGGGAGCCATGCCGAGAAATCCGTGGCGCCCGTAGAGCTGAGTAGGCGCATTGGAAGGTCGCTGTGAGATGCATAGCTTTGGATATACCCCTGACGCGTGATAAACCAGGAGACAGTGAGATATGGGGCCAGATATAGGGCACCAAAGGGGTAGGCCCGGGTGGTTTGGTGGGGGGGGGGGGGAGTGGGGGGCTGTCGGCAGCCAATCCGTCTGTACCATGGCTCCTCACCACAGAGCATTTTGATGTTGGGCATGGGCATCCTACAGCAGCTCCGCCAGGCGCAGGGGATTACGTGGGCAACCGGCGCCCCGGATGGGCTGCGTTGCTGCGCTGCGCTGCCTGCTTCTCCAGCCATTTGAGGCCCTGGATTGGCCCATTGCGCACCGCATTCGCAATGCAATAGTGCCGCTGCCATCCAGGTAATTCGCATGGCCGCATGTGCTTGTCTCTTGCGGCGATTCAGCTCAAGTTCAGAGCAGTCACCTGATAAGCGACCGTTACAAGAGCAGGTGGTCTTCATGCCGACAGAAGCCAGCAGAGGCGGCTGCCTTCTATGACAGCTATAGAGCGTGAAGCGGCGGGGCTGCTTGTCCATGAGGTACTCGCCACGAGTAAGGAAGAGCGACCCCACGCTACGTTGCGTAATGCAAGCTGAGATCGAGCAGCCCGGCTGGTCCGCAGGTCTGGGAGATGATGGGCCATGGCCGATGGTTTATCGCGCAGTCATTTGCGAGGACCTCCTCGACAGCAATGGTGACAAATCCTATCACGGACTTGCCAATGGTCTGAGACAGACGGCACATCATTGCATGTCAATCGGCAGCAATTCAATATCACCGCCACCCTGGATGCGCGCCTCGCTGCACCTGAGATGCTACTCACCTGCTTGTCTGCCACCCGAACCGTCAGCACATCGCTCGACAAGACGTTCTGAAAGGAGAATGTCGCATCATCCCAGACAGGGTCTCGCCCGTGAACGGCCGAAGACCTGTACACTTGGTCGTTTTTCTGCATCTGTGAAGAACGAGGTGAATTTGCACATGAGAGCATGAGGAAAAATCCAGGCAGGTGCCAGACTATCAAGAGCGCCAACCGCATTCTTCTATTGCCCAGGATTGACAGTTGCAGCATAGGCAGCCAGCCGTTTGCAGAGTGCGACGTACTGTGGCTTTGATGTACGCATCAACAGAACCAAACATCGCTTTTGGAAGTTCCTTGGCAGCATGTACAGTGAGAGTGAGAGTCCCCTGACACATGGAGGTGTGCGGGGGGGGGGGGGGGGGCGGGCACAGGTCCACGATTTAGAAGTCCAGGAGTGGAAGTCCTGGCACGATATTATGCGAGCAGTTGTTGTGCAAACTACTAATTAAATTAATTAACTAATTAATTACAAACTAATTACGACTGTTGTGCAAACGACCAGCGCAACAAGCGGCACCGCGGTATCAATGGCGGTACGATGCAGATGTATTGGGACCGCGCACCGTCTGGGGCTGTCCCTCTGGCTGTTGTGAAGCTGCTTTCACAGGTGACACGGATGTGGATCTTGGGTTGTCCAGCCATCTCACCATGAGCTGGACCGAACCTGATGCGGTGTCCTGCGTGGCACATGTGCGGGGAAGCAGAATGGAGAAAGTCAGGGTGGCGCGGAGGGCGGGCGCACTCAGCGTGACGTACACTACTTGCACAAGACACCTGCGCAATGACTCCTGCGCACCTTCAGGTCCCAGCTATCTTCCACAGTACTCCCAGGTGCAGACTTTATGCCAAGGAGAGGAATTTCAACATGGCCGAGATGTTCATCTGATCCGACTCTGTCGTAGTCGTACACCCAAACCTCCAGTATCTGCGACACATGCGGCCAAACGCGGACTTTCAAGGGAATCTCCAAACGTCGCACATCCGCTATGCCCCACATCACACCTGAGGCACAGCTGCGGAAGTGCCTCCTAAGAGAGTACAAAGCAGTTCGCAGTCCCTGAACATGTGCGGTGGGTTGGTGGTGCCTTGATGGGCGCTGGTACTGCACCTGATCTGGTTTGACATCAAGAAACTGGAAATGCTCCCCGTACACAGCATCCAGGGTGTTGAACTTGGTGGTCGACTTGAATGTCTGATCGCCTATCTTCAGCCGACAGTACGGATCACTGTAGCCACTGACGTCCTTGGCAACCAGATTGCGCAGTTCTTTGAGCGTGATGTTGAGGCAAGCGCCGATGTTGCTGAAGCTTCCCACACCGCCATCTGCTGCAGCATGTTCGACCCGCATTGCCAGCTTCAACGTACCCTGCAGCAAAACCAGGGTGGCCGCACATTCGAATCAAAGCGCCGACAAAATTGACTTCTGGCAGCACAACCACCGCCGGGGGACCTCACACTCTCCGCGGAGTGTTTGAGAGGTTCCACTGGCGGTGTGGATTAGGCCCCTGTGCCCAAATAGAATGTGAGTGATGGGTGATTCGAATCTGCCAGAGACGTTGCCTGTGTGTGGATGTGTATATATGTGTGTGTGTGTATGAGGGTTGGTACCTTGTAAGGGCCAAAAGGGAGAAAGGCGCAGGGGGGGGGGGGGGGGGGGTACAATGTCATCTATGACGCATTCAAACTCTTTGATTTCGTCGACTTCCAGCTCGTGCAGCTCAATGCTGCAGATACCAAGCGGCTCCGATCCAGCCATGACTGTCACGTCAAGTGTGTCTCCGCACTGAACGGCTTGCCACCTGGGCCCATGTACCATCAGACAGTGAAGCATCACAGACTGCTTAGATCATGGAAGCATCCACCATACATGAAGAGTTAACAAGCAGCATTGACTACTCTGCGCACCTGAAGGTTTCGTCCCAGAGCAGGTCTTGCAGAGGCCTTGCTTGTGACTTGTGCTCTGTGTCCTTCAGATGAAGATAGCAGTGCAAGTGCGTAGCGTCTTCTCCACGCAGTTCAGCAATGTCTGCAGATATGAGACGAGCTTCGACATCCCACCGCTGGTTGCTGAACGCAAATGGAGGCACCATGTCTTCCACCGGCGGGTGCGGCCACAGAGCAGCCGACGCAGGAGCGGTGTCTCTGCGCGCATCATCATAGACAAGTGGCACAGCAAGTACTGAGGTCGCTGTGCGTAGAGAGCGGAGGAATGACGGCGCAACAAGAGGGCATGCGCAAATGGCGCGAGGACGTACTCGTATTCTGGAGTCTGCAAGAATGCTTGCATCTCACTAGCGTAGGGCTCCCAGGCCAGGTCCATGCAAATCGATCCCTTCTTTGCACTCTGCAGTTTCCAAGTCCCCGAGATGCGGTTAGAGCTGCGTAGCAGCGCAGAGATGGGGATGCACACGTCGCCCACAAACTTGGACTTTTTGTAGCCGCTGGTCATGGAGCTGTAGTCTTGCACGGTCACCAGCAAGCTGCTGCTCCGATCAACGCGCTGGAACTTGAACTGTTCCATCCACTCTGGGCTACGGTTCCGCTTCTGAACACTGGAAACATGCTTCTTCCGGGAGCCAATCTGACCATTCAAAAGTGTGTTTTAGACAATAGAGTGAGGACGCCCCCGACTAGACACTTTTCGACTTCAGATGGACCCTTAGCCTAGGCTCAAAGGCACGAAAGAGCCAAGTACAATGACCTCTTGTGTACCGTGTAGGCAATACATTGATTGCTCTCAAGTTGGCTGTTACCGTGAACTCCACAAATGGATCAATAGAGCCAATGACATCCGTTTTGGGTAGGCCTCGGGCATTGCACAGACGCACGTGCAGAGTTCCAAGATCCTGGACACGCGTGATGCAGGCAGTGAGAGACATCACTTTGTTTACGTCTGGAGACACAGGAGGACAGAGGTGGACGTAAACAAATGTGAAAGGGCGCGCGCGCGCGTGTGTGTGTGTGTGTGTGTGTGTCTGTGTGTGTCTGTGTGTGTGTGTGTCTGTGTGTGTGTGTCTGTGTGTGTGTGTCTGTGTGATGGAAGGGGGGGGGGGGTCACATGGAGAAAGTAGTCCATGTTTGGGATGGGCTTCCCATCCAAGGGGACCCAATCAAACTCCATCTCCATTGAGACGTTGAGGAATTCATGAGACTGGCGCAAACAAGCCGAGGGAACACACCCAATATCAACAAATATATCAGTCGAGTCTGCCAAATCACAGTATCCCTTCAGACAAGCACGATGCCTGGCCTATCCAGCGGCAGCAGGTTTGCTGATGGAAGGGCTTGGCTTTCGTACGGATGGCATTCCTTCCAGGGAAAACAACCCCTCAAGCCGGCACTCCTGCTTAGGGTCAGCCACCAGTGCAAGGGGGACGTCCACCCATGCAAAGCTCTTGTAATTTCTACCACACTGTTTCAGTACCTCCACGCACAGCGTCTGCTTCGCCTATCATATGCAATGGGGCATGGTAGCGTCAGCAGTCACACATGAGGAAACAAGTATGCATGCATCTTACTCACTGCATGTTCTCACTGTGGTTCATCGCTGCAATGGGATGCCTTGGCACACAACAGCACCTCAACATTGAAGAAACTGAAGCTTTCCAAAAATGCAACTTTAGACATCACAGCACTTGAAGACTTCTCGGAAAGGGTGTTGCTCTCGTTGTCTTCTGTGTCGGCTAGCACGGATGCTTGCTCTCGAGACTGGAACCTGGTGTGCGACCCTGTGCAGTGTACCTTGACCATGAACTTTCCCTGGGATGGGTTCAAGACTCCGTCAAATCGCAAGCTGCCAACCACATCACGATACATAGTGATTGGCTGGAACGCGAATGTAACATTCAGCGACAGATGGCGAGAGTGTACATACCTCGCCAATGTTGACTGCCCTCAAGAGCTGTCCAAATAATATCCCTTCCTGGCTCTGCACGGTTGAGTCATGCGCATCAACACGTGTTGGTCAACTACAAAACCAATCTGAGGGGACTTTTGATTCCATAGGTACAGATTCCGAGCCCCAGAGGTGGACAGGAGACTGAGGAGCACGGCATGCTCGGATGCTGAATTCACTCCCCAATAGTGTCGCATACTTTACCAACCTCTGCATGGAAGGATTTAAATGAGTTCATGTGATTCCCACCTTGTTGTCATCGCATCCCTGCCGCGACACTATTCCGCGGGAATGTGTGCGCCTCAGATGGTCAACACCTGTGTAGGCAAGCCTTAGCCGGATCTGGCCCGCACCCGTGCCGGGCCCTCGGGTTCCATCATCCTGCAAACAGCACGCCACAGCAAGCCCAGTCTTACCAATCGCCAAATACTGAGTGCACACAAGGCAATGAGCTTTCCATGATTGCAATGGCTTGCAATAATCACAGTGTGGCATGGTGATCACCTGGTGAGATGTCCATGTATCCGTGCCAAGATCAAACCAGTCATCAATCGTTTCACCATTGCTGATCAGCCCGGGAATAGTGGACAGTGGCCCCACCCTGTCCACCAGATGGGCAGAATCTCATAGAATATACAGCGTCACAACCACAGCGTAGCGGGCAGGGAGTGTCCATAGGAATATTGCAGGCAAAATGTGCAGGTGTACCTGACTCTGCAGATAGGTTGTTCGTTGGAATACAAGCCCCGCCAATCTTGGTCGCAGACTTCGATGTAAAGGTACTGTGATACCTGTGCAGTGCAGTCGGGAATGCATTTGCGTGGAGTGGGTACTTGGATAAGGTGTGGATAGCATTGATGCAACACGGAGAGTGATGCACGAGATAGCTATCTATGCCTTGTTACCTCCATAATCCTGAAATGGGTCTCCTCATTCCACACTGGGTCCGATGTACTGGAGAGCACTCTGGTCTGGTATTGACGCAATGGCACGGTGTGGGCCTTCACAAACGGATCAGCTTTCCCGATAATGTCTCCAGAGGGAAGAGATCGCGCCTCAATGATGCTGACTGACAGTATGCCTCGGACTTGCGGATATATTTTGCGCTTGGGAATTACTGTTTCCGGGAACATGGGGGTCACCTGCAGAACCACAAGCCTCAGTTCTCCCTGCTGCTGCGTGCCAAGATTGATGGCAGGTGAAGAGGCGCAGGTTGATGTGATCAAAGGGCAGACCCACCATCCGCTTAGGCCAGACGTATGTGTTCTGCACAAAATCATTGATCATGGGCTTGAGCCAGCGCTCGATAGGGTCCGCGAATGCGAGTGCCCCTCTGCAGCAGCATATTGACTTTCTCAACATCAATTCAAAAGCTAAGAGGCAAACGTCAAAAGCTCGACAGGGCAACGCGGCTGCAGGCATCCACCAGATCATCAATAGGAGCAGAAAGTGCGGTTCATAGACACGGGACGCTGAATGCTTGTGGGGGATAGCCCCAGGGGCCGGGGGGGGGGGGGGGGGGGGGGGGGTCCAAACGTGAGGACGAGGTTGAAGTCCAAAGTAGGTGGCTCGACAAATGACACAGATATGCTCCCAAAGCATGGTATCATCGGAATGAGTGGTGTCATAAGCACTCTCACTCGGCCCACAAGAAACACATCCTTCACTTTGATCTGCCACGCCATGCCCAGCACGCACGAGACGTCCATCAATCGCAGGTGGCAGGATCAAGCGCACACTCGCTCACAGCCGAAAAAGCCCGCAGAGCCCGTGGCACATGACACACACCTGGCATAGCTTGGCAGAAGCAAGTGCATTGACCGCCAGTTTTATGTTGACATCGCCATTCCATCTGATGACTCAGCATATTTACTGTTAATACCTGCTGGACTGCAGAGTGACTGTGGGTATAATAGCAGTGCAACATGTGTACGGATTCAGGTGCAGGTCTGCCGGTGCGCTATGCGCTCAGGTTGAGAAGGGGTGAGTTGGGGATAAGCACCTCACGTCTGTCTCAAACTCGATGGCATCATGGATGGGGGTGCCATCATGCTGTTTTACCATTGTCATCCCGTATATTTCAAAAGGATTGTCGCCAAGAGTGCAGGCCCGGAAATATATACCACGCATCCAGGAAGGCTTGTATGCATCGAGTACAGGCTCAAGACTGGATATCACAGTGTCACATATCGCCTGCCATCATGAAACACAGCATATGTCAGCATGGGTTTTATATGGGCTTCTAATGATAATACCATGCATCGCCAGCACACAAAGCATAGTTGGTTTGGAAAATGCAGGTCCGGCATGTGGGTTTGTTGCCGGTATCTCCCACATGCTGCAATTCCCACCTGGTTATAGAAAGGCCACATTGTCTTGATCATGCGGTTCATCCAGCGCATGGACTCGCGAGACATTTCTCGCGCCCAGTAGGCGGAGTCATTCAAATGCTTCTTGTAAAATGGCTTCGAATCCAGCCAGTCATACCATTCTGTCGACAATAGATACTGAAGAGTCTGTTTGCGATGCCTGCATTGCGAATACATAGCAAGGATGAAGAGACAGGGTGCGCTGTAGACCAAACAGCCTGCGTCATTGTACCCCTAGCGGAGGCCAGAATGGCAGACAGCAAGCAGCTTGCACAACACGTGCCTGTGACGAATGTAGTGATTATGGGCATAAAATCCACATGCCATTCCAGCCGACAGTCCCATGAAGGTCCCATGCCTCAGGGCTCGCGGCTTGAACCACAGCAGAACGCTGGTGGCCACACCGGTCAAGATGCACCCCAATATCGGTCGCCAAACCTGCCACCAGTCGCCAAAATCAGCACGTGCGTTTCCAGCATAGGCATCAAACGGGTGTACATCTTAGTAAAGATGAGTTGTGTCCATCCCCCGGACGGACACAACCCATCTTCATTAGCACACACCACCAGGATCGTGCAGCACAAGCGGCGATAGAGTCATCGCCGAGCAGTTGCTAGAGGGGCGGTAGCTGATGCATGCCGTTTACGGGTACAGGTACTGTACAGCAAGTGGACACTGCTAACTTGAGTGAGGATAGTATCTCGTGTGACATGTGCACGCACATCTGAGGCTGCAAGCTTACACTTCTCTCAGTCACTCGATGGCTTTGTGGAGTCAGGCAAGCAGAAGCCTCGGTATCGAAAATTTGCCCAGGTTCGCCATCTTCTGTTCCAGCGTCGTCCTCCTGCCCTGAACCCTCCCCATGAACGGCTTCAAACGGTTTCTGGACAGATGGCATCGTGCTACCCAGTCACTCGTCAACCTGGACTCGCACAAAGCAGTTTACACTGTGAGCCGGTGTTTTGCAAGACAGCGACAGGGGATACCCAACTGCACGCTATGGCAGCAGGCCGAGGAGATATTACCGGTACTCGGTCACGAGCTGGTCAAGCCATGGCCACTGTGGCCACCAGAAGCGGCAGGCTGGGGACGAGTCAGGCCTAGAATCCTGACATGAGCATATATGAGTGCGGCCGATCGCGTCGCAGCTCGACGCCGATGCGCAGCATCCTTTTTGGAATTCCGAGCATATTTAAGTTGTCGCCGGTTTACCGCTACATGATAATAAATACTAGACGAATTGAAAACGCAAAATCGCGAACTATTCGTTTCGTCAACCAATAGAAAGCCCGAACTAAAAAATCTGTCGGGTTTCTGCGCGCTTGTCCGCTGAAATTCCGCTATTCCTGGGTTGGGCAACGCCCAGTAGTACCGTAACGTTGTACGGGTGCTTAGCAGTAGTTTCTTGTTACTTGCGCTTTTGTAGTATCCAAACCAGCACCGCCGGTGCCGATACCTGTACTGCCGGTCTGCCGGTGCCGGTGCACGTGCCAGTACCGGCACCGGTGGTATGGTACCGTTAGGCTCGGCTACTAAGGATTTTAAAGTCGTGCCGACTGTTCTGCTCTCGCCATTGTCGAGCAGCACAATCATCATGTGGCTCTGTATGAGCCGAATTCCCACCCTCCCTCGTTCTTTCCGATGTCACGTCGCCGGTTTTGTTTTATTCCGTACATTGTTTTTGCTGCTCAGTTTTTGCCCCGCGTGTCATGCAGTGCTCAGTGTGCGTGTGTCATTATGGCGCCCACGGAGCTGATAGGAGCTCCATGGTTTGGACGCCAAGGGTGTCAGACCCTAGAACCCGTGTCATGTACGGGCGCATCGAATCAGCCCATGGTGTCGTACAGCTCGCGACCTCGACGCGGTACTTCACCGCTGCAGTTCGTACTGGTGCCGCACGTACAACCGGTAGTTGGTGGCCGTTGCCCGGACGAAACATGGATAGCGTAGCACTTACGGCCCCTCGGCGCAGGTAGACCCAGGCCGGAAGGGTACACGGAATACAGTCACGGGCCGGTGTGGCCTGCCGATCATACCTCGCCCGTCCCGCCGTCCCGGCCGGAACAAACCGGCGCGCGGCGCCACCGTGAGCTCCTCCACTGCCATCTCGGTGAGTGCCTGGTGCCACGCCTTGCCCTCCCATCGCGGGGCGACGACAGTCGCCGCCGCGCCACTCCATCCGCTGCAGCTTCTGCACGAGGTCGGGTAGCAGGGGCCAGGGTGCGTACTAGCACCAGTTGTTTTCGCGGCGCCAATCCGCATCCGGCAGGTGCAACGAGTCTACCGCCTCGCACGTAGGGTCCAACCACGCCGCGTTGTAGCGGGGGAGCCGGGTGTTGAGGACGGACGCGAAGCGGTCGATGGAATGAGGGCCAAACCGGCTCTTTAGTTCCACGAACAAGAGGGGGTCGAGTTGTCAATCGTCGCTGTCGAGGTGCCGGCTGAGACGGTCCGCCCAGATATTCGCTGCCGAGCGAATGTACCGCGCGCGCAGGTGGATGCCGTGCGAGTCCAACAAGCACCATAGTCGTCGCAGCTCGGGCATCATCTCGGGAGAGCGTGAGGCTAGGCCCGACAGAACGTGACATACCGCCTGGTTGTCCTCGTGCATGAGGACGTTGCGCCCGGCGAGGTGGGGGAGGAAGCTTTCCACGGCAAGTCGGACCGCTTTGAGCTCCTTCCAAGTGATGTGCTGGCGCTCGTCCGCCGAGCTCCAGAATCCCCGCCCCTCCAGCATGCCGTTCAACACCCCGCCCCACCCGTAGCTCTCGGTGAGCTCTCGGTGTGCAGATAAGCCGTCTCCACCGGGCGGTGGATGGGCTTGCCGTTGGACTGACTGGGCACCGATGTCCACCACTATAGGTCGCGGCGGAGCTTTGGCGTCATCCGGACGCGCCCGCCCCACAGGTCGCCGACCACGGAGTGGAGCTCCCGCAGGAAGAATCTTGCGGCCGGGATCGCCAGAAAGAGGTACTGCGCCTGCCCTGCCAGTGACTGCAGCTCGCACACTGGGAGCCACCTGGCGTTCCGCGTGGCGCGGCCGGTGAGCCGGGTGGCCTGCCGGGAGAGCCGGTTCAGCTTGTCTGCCGGTGCGTAGAACATGCCGGACGCTGAGTCGATGTCCACCCCCAAGTGCCTGCCGAATTGGCAGAGCTCCCAAAAGCCCTTTGTGGGGTTCCGCTGCAGCCCCACGGCGTCGAGGAGGCTGGCGAGCCGTTGACGGAGGTGGAGCGCCTGCTCCATCGATGCGGAGAAGAGGAGGAAGTCGTCCACGTAAGGTAGGATGCGCCCCCCCCTCCACCTGGTCCGCCGGAGGTAGCGCTTGCTCCGTGTGGGCTGCGTAGACGATGAGGGGGGCTCGGGCTCGGGTTTCCGCAGGTGGGTGATGAATACTTGGGTGAGCGTGACAAACTAATAGGGCGAGAGGCCCCAGCCCATTGGCAGACCCGCGAGCCTGTAGAGTTGACCTCGGACGCCCACGGTGAAGTAGTCTCGGTCCGCCTCTGCGATGCCTAGAGCATAGAAGATGTCTTGGAGGTCGAAGGAGAGCATGTAGTCTCCCTTTTTGGTTAGGGGGCGCACTCCCAGTAGGGTCTCCATCTTGAGCCGCTTGCGCACACCGTAAGAGTTGAGCACGCGGAGGTCGATGATGCAGCGCCACTGGTTGACGCCGGGCTTTGGTACTAAAAAGAGTTTTGACACCCACTTGCGGCAGGTGCCAAACTCCCACGCGCCGGACTCCGCGAAGCGGGCAAGCTCGCCCTCGAGGAAGGCGAGCTGCGCTGGGGTAGCGTCCTGCATGCTGATGCCGTTGTGGAAGTTGGGTTGGGGGCGGTTGTGCTTGAAGGGGATCCGGACGCCCTCCTGGATCCACCGTAGGACTTGATCGTTCGCCCCGATGTCTTGCCATTGCCGCCATTATTGCCGCCGCACGCGGTGTCGCATGTAGCTTGAACTTGGGTAGCATGAATCGGAACGGCGGGGCACACCGTCAGTTTTGCTCCTCGGTCTGTGGGGTAGTAGTCTTCCTCGCAGGGTTGCCGGGGTGAGGCTTGCCATTGATCTTGTCTTTGTCCTTGTTTTTGTCCGCCTTCTCCTTTGTGGCGCGGTCTGCGTATTCTGCACGCTCTTGCTCCTTGATGCGGATGTTGCCGCTGCCGCCTCCGCTCCCTCCGCTGCCGCTGCCCTTGAACTGCTCGGCGGGCTGCGCCTTGGCCGCCTGGTGGAGCGCTCGGCGGCGGTGGTGTCGAACAAGCGGGAGTAGACGAGGCGCTCGGCGACTCGCTCCTCGCCGGTAAGCGCCTTCTTCAGCAGCATGCCCGCACGTCGCGATCGTGCGGATCGCGGAGTCGAGTAGGTCGTTGGCGTCCGCGGTGTCGCGAACGGTGGCATTTTTCGCGCGAAGCGTTGCCACAGCGTCCGTGAGCGCCGCGTTCGCGGCGGCGGTAAAGACTCCATAGCACGGCATTAGGTGGCGATACTCGTCGCGCGTCGCGTGCTTCTTCTCGTCGGTGAGGTAGCGGTCCCACTCGCCGTTGCGTGGGTTCCACAGCCCGGGGTTGGTGAGTCCTACAAAGGGCATAGACTCGGCGTATGCCCGCGGCAGGTAGTCGATCCAGTCGCGCGGGTCGATGAACGCCGCGTGGCCTGGAGATTTTGCAGGGAAACCGGGGGGAGGGTCTTCCTCCTCCTCGTCACCCTCGAGGCCGTCGGCTGGCGCCGCGGGAATAGGTTTCTGCGGAGGTGGTTGTTGAACAGCAGAGGTGCGCGCGGGAGTCTAGCTCGTCGAGTCGCTGCAGCATCCGCTGCACCAGCGCAGTGAGGCTAGCGGTGTCAGTCGTCGAACTCGCGGCGTTGCCTCCACCGCACCCCTCCGAATTGTACATGTCGTCAGGCAACCGTGTGTTGTCCATAGTACGACATGCTGTCGTTATTGCAGTCGCGGCGAGCGGCTGGCGTCGACCGTCGTTGTGAGATCGTGTGTCACCTTACGAGACTGCGAGAGTCTCGATGCCGTTGCGCTAGCTGGAAGCTAGCGCAAAGGCAGAAGGTGGAGACACCGCCGCGTCGCGGGGCGTCACATTGGGGTGAGGGATGGACATGGGCACACGGCAGTAGCGTACTAGCCGCGTATGGCGGAATTGTAACGTCGGGTAACACCCGTCGTACTTAGCCCCGTGCAATTCAAACCTCTATAATTCTCAATGTGACCAGACCGTCGCCCACCATGACCGGTACCGAGGGGTTTCCGTGACTAAATACCGCTGCCTAAACGGGCGTCGTAGAAACGCTGCAAGGGTTTCATTGTTGCAAGCCCTGTCACAGGGGAGGAAAAAAAAAGCGAGCATTCAGGCCGCCATATATCCGCACGGGCGGCGGGCGCATGGCCGGCGAGACGGCGACTACAGGTACCCGCGGGCGCATCGCGCCGGCGCCGCCGCCGACACTTACGTACCCGGTACCTGTACCTGTACAGGCGAAGTACATACAGGTAGCGCCCGTCGTCGTGCTGGTATCGGCGCCGTCGCCGCCGCCGAAAGCATTTCCTCCACGACAAAGCTGAGGGTGTCGTCACACAGACCAACACACAGTAACGTTCCACTTCAGGTGGTGTGATAGCCAAGACTTTCGTCCTTGGAGCTCGTTTCCAGCAAGATGCGCAACCCGAAGAAGAAAGCTAAGAGCAAGAGTAAGGCTGCACGGCCGCCGCAGGTATGAATACAAAGCGGACGAAACTGCAGCTAACGTCATACACCCAGCTTGGGATATTTTCTCAGCCCCCTCGCTTATCTTAATATGTCCACTAGTGCAGGCCTCTTGGCACGGGTGTTGCAGGACGCCGGGCTGTGGGCAGCGGGGTGACGCATGCGGGGGCAGTTCAGAAGGAGCTCAGATATCAAGCCAAATCATGGCTGGAGAAACAGGGTTGCAACGCCCCCCGCTCCCGTCTCCGCCTATATCTGCGTCATGCCGCCATACTCGTACCCCTGCGCGGATATCAGTGACAGATAGTATCTGAGGGGTAATATTGGGCAGATAGCTATTAACCAGGTTACCCTCAGGCTGGGCGGGCCATGGTGCCGCCCCCTTGGTGTTCTACAGCGTGTTTTCCCCCGGGACTTTTTTTTCGCCCCACTGCATTATACATGTATTTCTCATTTTTTTTTCATCATGCGGTTGCAGGCTAGCTCAAAAGCAGACATGCAGGTGGATGAGCCGACCGATAAGCCTCAGGTCTGGCAGCCTGGCGACCCGATCGAGGAAGGAGAGGAGCTAGAGTACGACCGGGCTTCCTACCAGTGCTTTCATCAGCTTGCGCTGGAGTGGCCGTGCCTGAGCTTTGACATTCTACGCGACAACATGGGTGCCCCACGTACCACGTTCCCGCTCACCCAGTACATGGTCGCTGGAACTCAGGTGAGCTGATGCTTGTACGATTACCTACTGTACTCCCTGATCATATATATGTATGAGCAGATAGCGTGCACTCTCCAGCTGTGACACAGTGCCAGCAAGCGTGCCTGCATGTCCTGTTGCCCAATGGCCACTGTCTGGCATATCATGGCAGTGTGATGTGATGCCAGGCGCCGAATGCGCGAGGTCAGACGATGGTAATCGCAAAGCTTGACAGGATGGGGCAAGGACGCCATGGTGACAAGGCACAGGAGGTGAATGGCATTCCATTTGCCAAGACAAGAACCAACATACGCACACAACGGGACTGTGCCTCACTCGCTGAACATGTGGTCCGTAGGATGAGGGCGCTGAGGACGACGAGATGAGTGATAGCGATGGCGAGGAGGATGACCAGCCGCCCATCATGCATCATAGGCTAATTTCCCATCCTGGAAGCGTCAACCGTATTCGCGCCATGCCGCAACAACCTTCACTGGTTGCCACTTGGTCAGAAAGAGGCACTGTGCAGGCAAGGAACACCTGCTTGTCCACGCTCACCTGCCAGAGTGTCAAAGCAGTCCTGGGTTGCATCCATGTGGCCATGCACGACTGCCGTTTCACCATGGTCAATGAACTGCCTTCTCTCAGGTGTATGATGTAGCTGCACAGCTGAAGGAGCTTGATGAAGAGGGTCCTGGCGGGTCCAAGGGAAAGAAGACTCCGATCTACAAAGTGCAACCAAAGGAGACATTGAAAGGACACAAGGTATGCATGGCCTTACTTGCAATGCAGGACAAAACGATGGGGTGCAAGTGATCTGACTTTGGTACTGTTGTTGGGGCGTAGACCGAAGGGTACGCAGTCGACTGGTCGCCTGTCAGAGCAGGCTTGATGGCCACTGGTGATTGCGGTAATGCAATTCGCATCTGGGAGCCGAAAGACGGTGGCGGGTGGGTCACACAGCCGAACTCTTGCAATGCACACGAGGGCAGCGTTGAAGATATCCAGTGGAGCCCGACAGAGGAAGATGTATTCGTTTCGAGTAGTGTGGACAAGCACATCTTTGTTTGGGACAAGCGGCAGAGCAACAGCCCGATGCTGAAGGTGCAGGCTCATGATGCAGACGTCAACGTGGTTTCGTGGAACCGCAGCACCACGTACATGCTCGCGTCAGGTGGAGATGACGGCGTCTTGAGAATTTGGGACCTGCGGAACTTCACTGCCACAGACTTTGTAGCCCACTTCAAACACCACCAAGCTCCAGTTACGAGTGTGGAGTGGTGCCCACACGAACCGTCCATGCTTGCTACCACGTCTGCTGACAATCAGACGATCGTTTGGGATTTGGCATTGGAGCGCGACCCCGAAGAAGAAGCGGCCATGGCCGCGGACATGGAGGCACTGGGCAGCAATGCTGTGGCACCTACGGATATCCCTCCACAGCTCCTCTTCGTTCACGCTGGTCAGAGAAACGTGAAGGAGATGCATTGGCACACGCAGATTCCTGGGCTCATTACTGCAACTGCGGAAGATGGGTTACACGTCTTCAAGCCCTCCAACCTGGGGATGTAAATTGGTGGTCAAATGAGTGCTCACTCCTGTACTTCCTCTTCGCATGAAATAGATAAACCATGCTGCATGGCAAGAGCATGCAAACAGTTTGCATGGAGCATACTGGCGGTGGCCCTTGCAGCTGGCCACTGCTAGCGATTCATTTCCGGGTATGCCTGGCGCGGGAGTGCGGGTATGCGTACCTCGCCACGTGTTCGACTACCCTGAATAAGACAGACCTGTGATGCCCTCGCCCATAGCGCAATAGTCTGTGCAAGATGGCAATTGCTGGTTGTCAAGTGCACTCTGCGTGTTACCTGCTGCAGCCAAAGGCCAAGGATCTGCCACACCTGTGGCGTATTTATTGATAGTTTGCGCCCCGCCTGAAGTAAATCGTATTATCAATAGAACTAGCGTTATGCGCACAGCAGCATCGGTACTTGTATCATCCAACGCTCGATCCCTACCATGCAACATGTAGCATTACCGTGCAAAAGTCGTAATTGTCCTGCCTGGCCGGGGTGGGCGATGCAGTAGGTATGAACAATAAACTTGCGGGCGCCAAGCGCCTCAATGCACTACGACAGGGGCAGCTACTCATGCCGTATACATTTATTGGCAGCGCCCGGTCTGAGGTGTGCATGAGCCCTGGCTTGTACTGGGTCAGGATTTGAAATTGTAGTGTACCTGTATGATGAGGCATGTTTTTTAATACACCTACATGACTGTCACATCAGCGAGTGGACGAGGCGGCTGATTGGACGACACACAGCACGGTATGCGAACTGGTGTTTTTTTATGGAGCTATATATATTGCCCATAAACATATTACTGTGATGGGCGTTTTTCACATGCACCTCGGGCTGCTGGAGAGGTGGAGATCAAAAATAATGATAACAGTTCTTGCAGTAGCTCGATGTCTGTAGTGGCGGGTTGGTGATATCGTCAGACAAAGTAAGTATCTCCTAGACTTGTGAGATGGACTTGCGAGATAGGAATAGTTTATACCCGCCGTTTCGTCCGGGTGTCATCACGGTGATTCCCTACTGGGTCGAAAAACTCAAAACCCAGTATCTGCCCCAGTCGTTGAAATCCAGTAGTTGGAGCTTCGTCATCAGCTGCCCGCCAACAGCGCAGCAGCCTCGCGCAGCAGCTTGCCTGCCTCTGAAGCAGCAGCTGCCCGCCAGCAGCGCCTCATCGTCCCGGCGTCGTCTTTCGCCACGGGCTTCGATGACTACGACTAAAGCACCGCCACTTTAACTTTACAGCACCGCCAGTAGGTTGCAAGGCCTTTGAAATGCGGCGTTATAACGGATACGGGATACATAGGTGATTTAAACCCGGTGTAAACAAATCGACAAACGAATTTGTCGTAAAGGTCTTTATACTGGCACTACTGTACTCGCACACCGTGGCGAACCGACGGGGCTCCCTCAGCAGCACAGCAGCAGCAGCAGCAGCAGCATGGCCTCGTCAATAAGAACATGCCGCCGTGGCATGGGCCTCGGCTCGGCGAATCGCTTCATCGGCGCCGTCAGACGCCTGTTCCGGAGTTACTTCATCAGAATATCGGCCACCAACATCTCCGGTTCACTGTCGATCGGACTCTGTACCTTGCACGCAATCAAGTGGTCCGGGCAAGAGCCGGCATCTCCCAGGAAAAGGATATTAACGAGACAAGAAGTATTTACTCGCGTGCAACAAGTGATACGCGCTGCAGTAGTGAGCGCTTGCGTGCATACCTCCATGAACGCCCCGTCGCGCCGTCATGATGAGTCCGAGGCAGCCGAGGACGGGTTTTCGGAGAGGGACATGACCTTTCGGGTAGTGCAAGAGCTATGCCGCACCCGTGGGGTGTACACAGTGCCAGCGTGTAACACTATTCTGTATCTTCACCAGCAGAACTTCAGGAACGTGAGAGGTCTTGACCAGTATGTGGCCTGCAAGGTACGAATGGGAGACCGAAGCTGCTACAATACCGTCTTGTGCCTTCGTCCATCGATGGGCCTGGCCCTTTACCACATCCCAATCGGAGATGAATCTGACGCCATCGGTTTCCAACGTTGCCACCAGGTCCTGCATCTGGAGAACAACTGCCTGAGCTCTGTGGAGGGCATAGCCTGTCTCCGAAATCTCCGTGTTCTGTATCTGCAATCCAACGGTACTGTTGTGCCCTATCTGCTGTGCCTATGTACCTCGAAAAAGTGCAGGCAGCTTGTGTGTCGTCTTTATGACTATATTGCTCAAGAAGTACTAACTGTGTCGGCACAATGCGTCTACAGCCATCACCAGTCTGAACGCATTGGAGATATGCGATGCGTTGGATACACTGAACATATCTGGAAACCCAATCCGCGATCTGCAAGGTCTGCCTCCAAATCTGTCAACGCTGGTAAGAATGCCACTGGACTGCCCCGACCGTCGCCATTGAGTGCCCTGTGGTGTTGCATTGTATGTGCAGCATGGCGGTTGTTGTCGTAATTGCAGGGATGCATGCCCCGTATTGTGAATCCTGTGCACTGCTGCGCATATTTAACATGTGTGGCATGTTGTAACGTCCGCCTGCGGTCTGTTGCTGCAATGTCAAGCACGCGGCTCGGATTGGCTTATCTGGAGAGAGCAATGTCAAGACTCTGGTGAATAGTTGCCGGCATTTGCAGGTCCGAATTCCTGCAACGTTCTTTCATCCCTTCCATTTAATGGCGTGTTGGTCGGACTCATCATGCTGAAACATGAAGGCTTTTTGAGACGTGTTGCCATCACATATACCGGTGCCCTTCACCATGGATGCCGCAGGTTGTTGATTTGTCGCACAACTCGCTGGAGGGAGACACTGTCTTGAGCATTTTGGCGGAGCTCTCTGCAGTGCGTGTACTTTACTTGCAGCAAAACGCAGTAGCCCAGTTGCCAAACTATCGACGGCGTCTCATTTTTAACATGGCGGAGCTCCGCTACCTGGACGACCGCCCCATCGAGGCGTGCCTCTCCGACCACCTACCTGCACCAACAGCATCTATCCTGCATTGCTGTTATGACCTGAGTAGAATCAAATGCTCAGAATCTAAAAGTATTGCCTTTGCTTGCAGGACATCGAGCGAGTGGGTGCAGAAGCTTGGCAAAGTGGAGGAGTCAAAGCAGAGCGCGCTGCGCGGACGGTGAGTGTGGCCATGGCAACCGTTTGCCGTTTGGGGTGGAGGAAACAGGCAGCGCCGGGCGCCGCAGAGGGCGTGGAGCTGAAGGACAGTGATGCAGTGATGGAATAAAGCTGCTGTATCAGTCTGTGAGTCCGTCGGAATTGCTCATCTTGGCGACGCCCAGCAGATCTCCTCTGTCGAGGAGGGCATGCTATGTTTGTCAGGGAGCGCATGCTATGACCTATGTGAGTGCAGGAGTTTTGGGCAGCAAAGCGGCGTCAAGAAAGGGGGAACGTCACGTCATTTGCGTTGCAGCGTGCCAGTCGCCGTGCCGTACGAGAGTCGCTTATCACTGCGACCCAGGCACTGGAGATGGCGACGCACACGGATGCCATTCTGCAGGCGCATCGGGTCGCCACCGCTGAGGCGGTTGACGCTTTGGAAGTACAGGTGCCGCCTGCGGCCTTCTGCTGCTAAGTCGTTCGACTCAACCAGTGATATCCGCAGCATGGCACATTCGACACGTATACCTCTACCTCTAGCATATGATGGCACACACACACACAAACACACACACACACACACGCAAACACACATGTACACCAGGCTGTCTCTCAATACCCAGTAAGAATTAAATGGAGCCCTCCCGGACCTCTGGTGAGCTGGGCTACGTGCACTTGACCAAATTTCATACAACCGATTTATTTTTGTATGTACTTGCGTGACACACACTGTGCCCTGTGAGCCTGCATCAGGACCAGGCTCAGCGAGATGGCATAGACTCCCTGCCACATGCTGCTCGCTGACCCCCGCTGTGGTCCGCAGCAAATTACTGCAGCATGGAACACACCGTTCGTGGAGTGCTCAATTTGCAGTGAGCAGTTCTGCACCCAAGATTGTATCACAAGCTTGCCGTGCGCTCACGTCTTCCACGCTGGGTAAGTGTGCCCATCCACCAGCGTTTCAACAGAACAGATTGTACGCCTGCACCCACGGTCCCCTGCTTTTGTGATTCACGTTTCGCAGGAGCTCGTGCATTCTCTCTCCCTACTTCATTTACTTCGGGTGCAGCTATCATTTTTGCCACGCATGTGACACTGGTGCCATCCATGCATCCAGACCGCTCGATCACGGGCATGCCGATGGCTCCTGCACGTTTTGACCAGACTGATATTGATGTGAACAGGTGCATCCGCCCATGGCTGCTGTCTTTCAGCGATTCCTGTCCTCTCTGCCGGCAAGCTGTGGGTGGAGGATCTACCGTGAGTGGAGGTCTAGAAGCGCCGCGCCAATCCATCGTTGACGTCATCGCTGGTGTCTGGCCAGGCGACGCAGCACCGCCCAGGTGCCGATGTCAATCAATGTTACTGTGGCTGTCAGGCAATCTGGGTGCTTTTTTTTCATAGAACACAAGGAAATTTGCATACATTGATGTCTGTGGTTTTCCTTTTGCACTGCTTTGAATGTTTCTGCAGATTTGCTGTATCTTGAAAGTTGGTTGATTTGACCAAACAGACTGTGGTGTCGAGAAAAAACTGATACATGTGAGCACTGCTGGATACCAGGTCTCAGTGCGGGGAGCTCGCTGAAGCGCACCACTCTGCTAGAGGTCTCTCGTCGTGCCTTCCCTTGGCAAGCCCTTGCGAAGCATCCACGGCTTCAGGACAGGTCCACGTGGACAGCGCAATACCATCAGCGCGCGGTCCGGAGTTGGAGGCCGATCCCGCTGGCCATCACACGGGTGCCTATGATATGCAACGCAGAATAAACGACATGTGCCGTCGCTCGATCGGTTTGAAAAGCAGAGAGGCGAGTCACCGGATGCCAATTGCACGGCACACATTCCAGTGTTCATGGGCGAGTCTCAATCTTCCTGGTCAGTCCGGTGATTGAATATGGATGCATGCATGGGGCAGGCTGAATCCAAGCTGGCTGCGTGGAAGCTGATAAAGGAGCGGCGCGCGGCATCCAGAGCTCAGGAACAAGCAGCACATTCCCAACTTGGCCCATCTACTCTTGCAGCGACTGGCGGAGGAGAACATGACAATGCAATCCCTGATCCGTGTCCTCCTGGACCCGATGGAGCCTGCGAGCATGACCTGCCCTGCAATCAGAACGAGTCTCATCATCATACCAGAAGTCGTGCGATGCTGGCATGGAATGAGTCTGGACAGGCAGGGATTCATGCGGGTGGACGTGTTCACGCCTATGTCCGTGTCAAGCTCACCGCCTCCTCATGCAAGGAAGACGGCGTGAAGCTGACAGTACAGGTTGGGCTTGCTGACACCATTGCTGCCTCGGTATAATGTTTGCTTGTTTTGGAGCCGCGTATTTGAACATGTACAGCACCAGCAAACATCTTCAGTGCTCGCGCCAGCAATGGGAAATTTTGAGGAAGGCGTTTTAATGTTCTGTGTGGTGTGTTTCCCCTGTAAGTTGGAATCCGACATTGACCGCAAGGCACAGGGAATGGCCAACCAACCCTTGAGCGGAGCACAGCTGAGTCAAGGCCTAGGAACGCCAGCCTACCGGCAGCAGGTACGGCTTCTTCGCATTCAACCGTTTGGAATGGGGCACTATATATCCATAACAGATGTACGCTAATGCTGTCAGTCGATGGGCTTGGATGTAGGTGGAGCCAGCCCCAGAGAACAGCCCAAGATCGAGGGAAACCCCCTGCAGAGATGATAAGAAGTCGGGTGCGGTATGCATGGAGGGCTCGTTGAGTGTGCCGTCGAAAACGGCAATGTGGGAGACACGTCCGCATCAGAGCCCGCATGAGTGCCATTCGCAGCCTGCCCGAGCATCATTGCCGACGTCAGAACCTGCTGACTTCGCGGACAGTGATGGATGTGGCGATGTGTGGGATCTGGATTGCAACATCACGGTGTCAGCCATGCCTTACATGTAGACGTAGCTACCCGTGCCGCCTGAGATCTGTATACACAGCGTTGCTTGAGCTTCGGAATCATCAGATTGCCTCAGGCAAACGCTAGACACGGCAGGTGTTGCTGCCGCTGCAGTCCTTGCTTTTGCAGTGCAATTGAGGCATGCTGGCTCTGAGGTAGCATCAAATATCGGAGTTCAGCCCGCGCTCTGCCGTCATGACTCCATGAGCATGCCATCGCAACCCCACCACCATCTTTCTTCATGAAGATCTAATTAGTCAGGGGTGAAACAGAGAGAGAGAGAGAGAGAGAGAGAGAGAGAGAGAGAGAGAGGGAGGATGGGAAGGCGGATGCACTCCTCCTGTGGAGCTCACAAGGGAAAAAAACAGTGCGTTACAAGGCAGTACACTTGCGCTCAGGCGTGCCAGGCCCATCACGCGCTGCTGTGTCTATGGCATCATACTAATATTAAAGGCACTTCGACTTCGCCGCAGGGAAGCTCTACTGTGCACATTTCTGCCTACCATTTCAGAGGCGCAAAAGAAACTTGAAAGTTCTCCTGCTCTGGATCCTGGGAGTCTAATGGGGGGCAGTGCTCGTTGCTGAATCAGATTTGACACCGCAGTGTTGGCGAGCTGTGACAGGCAAATAACACAAGCATGGGCTCAGTTCAAAGACCAATGATATGCCTGCAAGTGTATGCACATGCCGATCATATACATCCTAGGGAAGAGTGATGACATGGAACGTTTCACAGCATCACCCCAGCACAGAATTGACATAGATTCAAGACGGCGAGATGCTAACCGGCAGCTGTCAGATGGAAGCCTGACTATTAAGTGTTCCCATCATACTCAACACACAACGCTGACTTTTGATGATGCAGCGCATTGACGAGATCGCCCACCTTGACGCGGTAGATCCCATGCTACATGTTTGCCTGTTATTGCATGAATTAGTTGGATATGGTCCAGCCACATACCTCACATTTGCTTGTCATTGGACTGCAGAACCGCTGGGTGGTGGTCTGCGGCGTTCCAGCCCGCATTGATGACCGTAGCTGCGCCATGATCCGCCCCTCTGATTTCGAGCGCAGCAGCTCCCGGCGCGGTGCAGCTCTCTCAGCATACGCTGCTGCAGCGTTTTCTTCGCTTCGGGCATCAAGCAACCTAGGAGAGTCATCTTCAATCATCACTGTCTTCCTTGATTTCGGCACTGACTGTGGCAGCGCAAGCTCCACCTGCTGGGTTCGATATTTCGTACGTGCCATACGGATAAGCTCATGCGTGCTGACGGCTGGTTCCTGAGGAAGATCTAACACCATCTGGCATTGCTGCAATGCAAGTGCCTGCGACTGTGAGCACACGTCGCACATAGTACTAGTGTCAGGGAATACAGGAGGCCTGTGTCGCGCAGCAGTTGAGTGTGTCAGCGGTAGATATGCGACCTACCTGCAGCGGTATTCGTTTCACGGGTGGAGGAGGCAGTGGTGTTCGCGAATTCTTCAGCAGGTTCTTCCTGGCAGCATTTGCGGCACTGCCCACAGCTGCCCCTGCCACGATTTTCCCGCCAACAGATGACAACTTTCTCCAAAATTTCTCCAGTGCCGGGTCGCATTCATTTGATCCGCCAGAAGAACTGGACTGCGCTGCACTATTTGCCCTCGACGCCGCCGCCATGCCGCCTAGGCCTGGCAAAATGAGAGTGGCGGTTTCTTCCTCAGCCAAATTTACGTGTCGGATGTTGAAAAGGTCGCCCTGGGGTCCTCGTCCCACTGTGCGGGTTGCATCCCGGAGCTCTGAGCGCAGCTCCCTCACAGACGGAGGAGTCCCTTGTGCGTCTCTCGCATAGAGGGTCGACATGTCGATCAGCGTATGTGCCTTACTGGGAACGTGCCTGCCAAAGATATTACGCTGAGCTTGGCGTTTCTCCTGCTGCAGACACGACACATCATAGCTGGGCATCGAACACACTGCTGGTACGTATCACATGGTGCTGCTCGTCTTGGTAGTGGTCGCAGCCTGCACTGCTGATGCTGCGGACGGTCGTACAATATGAGGGCGGCAGGTAGACACGGCTGCTGATGCTACGAGTAGTACTGAGAACTTCACTACTTGACTACTACTTCAGGTACCCGTACCCGTCGTAAACGTACAATATAATATGCAAATAATAACATAACTACGCGCGCGTACCGGTCTATTAAATCAGTTGCCGGTAGGATACGGTACGTATATACTACAGTATCCAGGTATGCTGCAGGTAGCAGGAACAAATTCAAGGCGCGGGCATAACGGATCATGTGCTGGATTCAATCCACAACACAGGAAGTAATCCTTATAACATATGTATTAATATCCAGTACAAATTCCGCCTAAATTCAATGTTTACTATATATCGAGGAATCGGTCACTCATGCTGGTCAAGAAAGGTTACCCACGGGAATATCAAGACCCTGCTGCAAATAAGTCTGATATCATAATATTGGCATAACTAGTTAAAACGCACTACAGCGGCCCAAAAAGTAAAATAGAAGCAGAGTATTTTTTTCCCTTCTGGTACACGATAGGGTAAACTCGTGTGAGCACTCGTGGGCCCGTTTGAATGAAATCTACGCTATACGGGCTTGCGTGATGTTTTAAAGATTAACCCCCGCCCCCTCTGCCCCAAAGGCACAGATGCAAGTAGCCGTTGGTTTTGCCACTGCTGCATATATGGCCCCCAGAGGCAATGAAGTTGCAGAAATCCTTCTCTTCATCGATGTCCAATTCAGCAAAATGCAACTGCTAGTTAGAGCAATGGTGAACGCGCAGCCAATTCATTCTGCGCCTTACAGGGACTTTGTTGTGGATTCAATGATTTCAGCACTGTCAATGTGAATCCTTCTTGGACTGTGACTTACAAGGAGGGAACACGGTCCGCCACTATCGAAACCATTAAGGATTGCTATTTTTCGAATTTTGCGCATACTTTTTCCCCGCCTGCCAGCGATTTGAAGTACCTGTCGCCACAGTATGCTGGTCTGTTGCCGGCTGCAGCAGCCTCGGCTGCAGCAGCATCATCATCGTATAACAACTGATCCACACTCCGCACCTGGCTACTGTAAATAATCCCGTTTGCGGTCACTTTGCGGGGCTGTGCAGCGCCTCTACCTGCAGCACAGGTTGGCCAAATGAGCAAGATCAGCAACAGTAGGTACAGCCACTCCTGCATTTGCAGCAGGTACCGGAAGGATGGGATTACCACCCGATGCAGTGGTGTGGCAATGCATCCCAACACCATTGCAGCAACACGCACCGTACACGCCGTCGGCGTCAGTCCCATTGTTGATGCATATGGTCAGTGTCCCGGCGCAAGACAGCAATGCTACTGCGCACACTGTCAGGGAAGTCTTCAGCTTCGCCAGGGCCGGCTTTGCCTGGCGGTACGCAACACAAACACCACCAATATCAGCGAGAGCCAAATACCAGACGGAGCCGAATCAGATCGCCATGTCTACGAATAATATCCGCAGCATACCAGGCATCGCACCTCATATGTTCCAAGGAGCCGGTCACGGGCCAGAACCTCCTGTGGCTTCACAAACACCTGGCCATCGTACCTGTGGGGTTTGGAATAAGCAGCCTGTACATGGCACGCCCATAGCAGGTAGCAACGCGACTTGGTATGCCAGCCTCACCATCCAGTCTCCTCGTACGCCACAGAAGCGCTCAGCAAGCGGTTCCCCACATATGACCAGCCCAGGTACATGCGGAGTACCTGATCGCGGGCACATTGATTTAGTGATCTGCATTGGTGCACGCCCATCCAAAACATGCCAGGATGTGATATCATAGTCAGCCGTAGGTCTGCGCGCCTACCGCAACAGACACCACCAGCAAGCTTCCTGTAGATCCGCTGAGGAAAAACTCCAGAGGCTGCAGACAAGCAAACCGCCGTCCACCGAGTGAACGTGCCTGGTCCGAGAGTCTTCGGGCAACACAGGCACATCCCAAATGCGGTTTCTATGGAACGAGAATGTTTCTCCCCACCTGAACGGCAGGATCAAAAGTCTGGTAGGAGATTGGCCCGCCAATGAGACCAAACGTCAGGGAGTACAGCGCCAAGAGGCGGACAATGTATCCAGTATTCCCCTTGAGCGCCTACGCAAGAGTGCGGAAACGGGTGGAGTCACCATTCCTGTTGCAGTCACAAGCTGTGAGTACGGGACAGCACACAGCACTGTATCCATACCCAATTGTACAATGACGCTTCCTTAATGGCCTGCAGCTCATTTGCCGGGCGCTGGTCACGAGGCACGGCCTGCTCCAGCGAGGGATCCAAGCCACCGCGATAAAGTCCCGTTGAGCTCCCAGTACCGCTGTTTCCTTCGCTTTCTGTGGCTGGTGACACAAAAGGAGGGGGCATCGTCCACTCAGCATCGTTCCAAATTCCCTTTCTCTTCACTAGACGTGGCCTGCTGCCAAGGAGCCGCCCGCCTGTCCCAACCAGATCAAGCCGGCAGTCGTGTGCCGATTTGTGCACTGGTGCGGTCGCTGTCAAGCACGCAGGTACAGGTGCCATGTGAAATTTGCGGGAGTGCTAACATTATCTACTGCCCCCTGTCTGGGGCAATACCAAGAAAAAAAGACAACTTGCTGGTGTTGAGAAACTACAAGGCCGCCTCAGGGTATCAAGGGCTTGGGGAACCTTTTGCAGAGCACGGACTGGGCCCGTTGTGACGCGTGATGGGCCAGTTGGAGATCCGCCGGAACAAGCTCGTTGACCTTCCGACTGGACGGGCGTTGCACAAAGCGCTGGCAGGCCGTCGCTGGGTAGGCCCTGGTCCTGTCAAGCCGGGCAAGGAGACGAGCGCTCGCAAAGCCATATCAAATTCGCACCGTACGCCGGCGGCGTGCCAAGCACTGCACTGTGCGCGTCGAGAGCAGCTACCCACGGCGACTGCAGTGGCGTGACTTTATGAAGGGTGCAATTTGTGGAGAGGCACGAGATATTGAGGCGCAGGAACAGCAGAGGATTGCCAGCCCACCAACGATACGGGACGACAGGCGAAAGACGGTGCAGCGGCGCGCAATTGCTGAGTGACTGCGGTCTACTCTGGTCGTCCGGTGTTCAGACGTAATCCTTGTTTCCCCATTCCCTTGTGCATGTGTGTTCATTGGGAGGTACAGAAGTCGCTGCATAAGCAGTGATATATAAACCTGGAAAAAGGATTAAACCTGGGTAGCCCCGACTGTGGTATAGGTACGAGTAAGGGTAGGTGCGTGCAGGATCCGCGCCGCGCGCGCGAATTACCGGTACGATGGTCCGTACTGACAAGCAATCCTGTCATCCTGTGTACTTCGCCGTTTCTATTGTTGGCGGGCTCATATCTCGCCACGTCGTCGCCGTAGTCACGGCTGATGATACTCGTCGCGACTACAGGTACCCTGTATGGTAAGCGCAGCAAGCTGTGCCGATCGGTTTTGTACTGACCAGGGTTGGGCTGCAGTATCTACTGCACTGCAGACTGCAGAAACTGCAGCCTGCGGTTAAGCTACTGCACTGCACTGCAGTACTTCCCGAAAAGGGGCTGCAGTGCAGTTACCCTAAGTGCCCCACAAATATGCCCTTCTCTGTCCCGCCCTTCCCTATAATCAACAGTTTCAGTGCTAGCTACTGCAGTCTGCACTGCAGCCTACACTTCAGCCAGCAGTACTGCAGGCTGCAGTCATCATGTTGACTGCAGCCTGCACTACAGCCTGCCTGCAGCCTGCAGTACTGGAAAGTGAACTGCAGCCCAACCCTGGTAATGATGGCGCCTATATCACTAACTCACCACGGAGTCGAGCCGCACGCTTGCCCTCCGCTCGCCCTCAGGCACGCTCTCATACCATAGCGACGCTAACAAAAGTACCTCACAAGCTTACCTATACCCGCACACCCATTTTCACCCATACTCATACTGTTCACTCACTTATACAGTTATACTTTATATTTACACGAGCTAGCTGCAGGAGGCGATATCAGGAAATCACAATTATACCAGCACGCTTATAAACACCCATCCTCATACTGCCCTCTCACTTATGTATGTACTAGCACGCCTAAACATATTTGTACTCCTACTGCTCATCCGCCCATACGCGTACACCGAGTACATGTATAAGGTGCAGCCAACGCACCATGGCTTTGCATACATCTTCGAGATGCGCTTGGGGTTCATCTTTAGCTTCAGACCGAGGCTGTGGCCGGCACATGTTGTGGCATGCGGGCCAGTGGCCGGCACATGTTGTGGCCCTGCGGGCCAGTGGCCGGCACCAACAGTGGTCCCCGTTAACATGCCGTGCCGGTTCTCACAGCGCGGCTCGGAAGGCAACTTTAAAGCTTCCAGCATTGGAAGACCCCCGGCTCTCAGCGATAGGTGTATTTAAAGATCGACGCATGTTCAGCTTCAGCTTCAAAATCAGCCTCAAAGCGGCTGAGATACTTGAGCCACGCAAGCGACTGTGGTCGCCGGAGGATGGCAAGCATGCCGTGGGTACGCACGAGGTGGTGTAGTGGGAGGGCAGCGCCGTCATCAGCGCGACTCTTATTTTCAACCTACGCACCGTGCTAATAAGCGCATGGGATATCTCACCCGGTCTCCCAAACGGTCTCCCTACGCACCATGCCGTCGCGCATACGTGTGGGCGGTCGGAGCCCGAAGCATATGGTTGCCCGCCCTTGATAGTGCATGCTGCCAATTGTGGCGCAGTCATGTAGTCGTCCCGAAGTCTACCATCTCCTTGCCCGTGCGCTTTGAAATTGCTCGTGGACCGGGAGCCTACATCTTGAAATTGCTCGTCGGTCGCGGGACCCGCCCTTTCGTCAAAATGATAGTAGATGGAACGTCTCGGAAAACACCTCTCGCACTTTTTCAGTATGTATTTCACATTGACTGCTACGTTGCACCCGCAAATCGCGAGTCTTGATCTCATTTTGATCTATCATTTTGCCGCGGGGACCTCCTATTGGAATACGGACTAAAATAGAAGGATTACGCGCTGGCTAATATATAATATCAAGCATAACCCATTTAGTAGATCAGCCAAGTCGGGCGCGCCCTTACATGTGGACGTCGGCGGGGACTGTGCGGTGGTAGTTAGATCGACTAGCTAGGGCGAACGTAGGGCTAGCTGAGGCAGCGCACCTTCGTCCACTTGTGTGGAGGTCACGAGCCGCCCGCGATGCCGCTAAATAACTTGTGCTCGTGAAGGCATCGGTGTGGGCGCGTTACGAATATCGTCAACATCGTTAGCCCGTACTAAACCATGGGGTACGTATGTCTATGCGTCTTATGCGTAAAATCCGTTTCCACAGTACGATAGTGCGGGTGTCCCGCGGGGATTGTGGCCGGGCTGCACATTATGATACAATACACTGTGAGAATGAGATGTGACATACGGGTGACGAAGCACTACTACTAGCGACTATTATTTATCCGTGAGAGATATCCCACCCACACAGCCACCGCCGCCTGCGCGGGCCCGACGACCGTCCTCGGCCCTCGGAATCGCGGGCCCTTCCTCCGCCTCCACCCCCGGCTGGGGATGGGGGCGGGGATCGTGCACGGGTGGCGCCTTGGTAGCATTGGCCCCGCCCGTGCTGCCATTGCCGCGGAGGGGCAGTGTGAGCTGGACACCGGCGTCTTACGTCGTTGCTGGTCCGGTCAAGTCCATGTTCGCTGTTCTTTGAGCACCCTCTCCCTTCCTGTCCTGTCGGCGCCTCCACATTACATTCGGCCTAGTGCCGCTATTGGAGTGGCCCGGGATGTTGTGCTGGGAAGGGAGTTCTACGTTCTGCGGAAGGGGACGCGACCGAGCTGGCGGCGGATCTGGCGATGGGCGGAACAAAGCGCGCTGGACACCGGCGTCTTACGTCGTTGCTGGCCCGGTCGGCTCTGCATTCCCTACTCGTTGAGCACTTTCTCCCTTCCTGTCCTGTCGGCGCCTCCACATCACATTCGGCTCAGCGCCGCTATTGGAGTGGCCCGGGATGTTGTGCTGGGGAAGGCGTTCTACGTTTGGCGGAAAAGGACGCGACCGAGCTGGCGGCGCATCTGGCGTTGGGTGGTCTGCGTCTGTAGCACGCCCGTGGCGCCCCGTTCTGGGTTGGACCCCCCCACTTCCGCTCCTTGCTGCGAGACCTCAACTTCGAAGCTCCTTTCCTGTCGGCGCCTTCACATTACATTCGGCCTAGTGCCGCTATTGGAGTGGCCCGGGATTGTGTGCTGGGGAGAGCGTCCCTGCTGCGTGGAGCGGCGGCTAGCTGGTAGTGGCGATGCATGGTCGGAGGCTACCATGGCGGTTCCCGCCTCTGTTGGCCCGTAGCTGGATTTCCTTCTGGATTTCCTTCTGGATTTCTGTGTGGATTTCTTGAATGTTGTGTCTAGCTCATGTAATCACCTCATTATTTATCCGTGAAGGCTGCTGCTGGTGGCGGCACGTCCATCCAGTTACGTGCGAGTACGTCCGGCGTTATTGCCGGCGGGCGATAAATCCTTTTTGTCATCATTCTGGTAGTCGTACTAGCCCGGTGGATTGTTACATGGCACTGACGTATAAGGTACGAGGTTGTCCGTGCAGTACCGGGTAGTACGCGATATATTTATTAAGCCGGTACCGGGTATCTAGTACGAACCCGGGCGCGATGACGAGTCGTCCTGTGGATAACTACGACTATTAATACGTGGGAGCGCAAATCGCAGCCGTACGTATTTGGTAGCAGTGGGGAGTTTTGTGTACATTATAGCTAGTACTGCTGAACGGGCATGCCAGCCGTCCGATCAAAGGTCATCAGATGGGCGGTTTGGCTGCCATGTTTTGCCAAAGAGTGCTCACGTTACATAAATATTCGCGAGGGCGGGGAGGGCGGGGGCAGGCAACGGTTTGCCGAAGAATGTTTGAATTACAATATTCGCGACATCTGCCGTCAGGGCATGTGGCGGGGGGCGGGGGGGGGGGGGGGGGGGGAGGCGGGCGGGCGTGGTCCCCCCGCCGCCCCCCCCCCCCCCCCCCCCCCGCCGCCCGCCGCTCCCGCCGGGGGAGTGAGGGGAGGGGGGTAAGGGGGCGGGGGCTACCGCTTGTTCTTGTTCTTGCGTGCCCGGGGGACCCTCCGCTTCGACGATCTCGCTGCCTCCGCCTCCGCCTCCGCCTCCGACTCCGCGACCGTCAGTTTCTTACCTCGGCGCTTCTTCACTGGCCTCTTCCGCTTCTTGTCTTCCGCCAGTGTCTTCACCACCCCGGGAGGCTGTGCCGTCGACGACGCCGCCATGAGCTTCCTTACCTTGGCGTCGGGACGCCCCCTGCGCCCAGACGCCCACAACAAGCCACAATCGTTTCGCCTTTAAGCGGCTGAGGATGCGGCCTCCTCGGCCACCACGAGTTGCGCCGCTGGCACTGTGGAAGCCTTGGCGTTGAGGTGGGCCTTACGGCGCTCCCGGACGAACCTGCGCGCGGCACAAGTTAGCCACGCGTGGGTGCGTGCTAATGTGGAGGGTGGAGTGTTTTGTTGCGCGCCGACTTTGTCACGCGTTTCCTCATGTCTTTCTCGTCCTCCTCGATGCCGGCGGCGCGGACACGCGAGACAACAAGGCTCGCCGCCCTCTTTTGCCCGGGGGACGAGGTCTGCCATGGCGCTGTGAGCGGTGAAGGGGGGCGGGGGGGCGGCCGAGGTGGAGAAACTAACACCCAGTCGACGACCGCCTTCCGCAGCAGTCAACGACACATCGGAGGCGAGGAGCAGCGCGCCACTACTATTTATATGCACGTATTGTCAAGAGCTAGTCGGTGCGGCATTGTGTCGGGGTAATTTCGCAATTTTTATTGTTGAAGCGGCACGGCGTAATGAATACGTGGTTTCACCGAGTGAATCCGGGATAATATATGCGGTAGGGCGCGCGTGTATATGTGCGCGACGAATGTGCGCGGATGTGCGCACCGGTGTGCAACAGCGGTGTGCACCGATGTGCACGAAGATGTGCACGACATGTAGGGGCGGAACGGGTGAGTGTCCGCCGCTCCACCCAGCGCCGCAAATCCCCATGCGTGGGCACCCCCCCCCCCCCATCAAACCTGCCGCCATGTCAAACAATTTTAAATCCCCGAGCTCCTCGCTGATAAAGATGCGACGACGAGGTTGCAAGCCTACCTCGAGCGGTGGCTACATGACGGTGGTACCTATGACCCCGTACACCTGGAGTTCTGGAGGCTTCTCGGACAAGACGACGCGCATGCCTTGCTGAGAAGGTTCCCTAATGAGGTCCCGACGCCATACCCGGATATGAACGCTCCCGGGCTGCTAGATGTGGGTTTGTTGTCGCACATCGCACAAGACCTAGTTGGTTTCAGCGAAGGACGCGGCGGAGCGGAAGGGAGTACAAACGTCGTGGTTATGAGCATGGTGTTAAGCATGGTGTGTGTGCCCCTGACACCAACAGGTCATCCTGCCCCCGGAAGACCTAGACGTTGCAGACCACACGCAGGTGAAGCCGTATGACGGGAGAAAAGGAGGGCAAAGTCGACCCGTGGAAGCTGTGGCATTGGGCAAGGAGTGCGCTTGAGACCTGGGTCGGCAAAAAGCAGAGGCAGATGAAGAGGTGCCCCCCCCCCGCCCCCTTCAACCCCTAACTCGTGCGTCGCTTATTCTGAGCGTGTGCCTTGCAGGAAGGCCTTGTTTGCCGCCTTGCTGGAATTGCGGCGCGCTTTCGTGGCTGGTGCCGAGAAGGCCGGCGAGGTAGCACCAGGGTTTCGGTCGTGGCCGGTGATCGCGTTGCTGTTCACCCCGGCGGATGCCCCCGCTCAGATCACCTACATTGATGGGCAAGCTCCAAATCTGCAGGCCATCCTTGCATGCACGTGCCACTGCCGCCCCACTGAGGTGTACCGCGGGCCAGAAGTGAGCTTCACAGATGCCGTGAAGCTCATTCGGTACCCGGTGCGCCCCCCCCCCCCCCCCCCACCCACCCAGGCCGGTGGCGGGGGCGGGGGCGGGGGCGGGGACTGAGTGCCATCCATGTGTTGAGTGACATGAAAAGGGCCACGAGCATCACTGCCTTACGGAGAGGACGCTGGCGGAGGCAAATCCGGGAGCTGCCGACTTCATCATGAGCCACAAGAACTTCATGCAGCCCATGGAGGACTTGGAGCGTGGCATGGGTGTCCCCGAGGAGGACATGCCCTACATGGAATAATACCATGGGTACATGTTTGGGTCGGACACGACGCACCGCGGGCCCGTGGGCGCCCCAGTTGAGTTGCCCAGCGGTAACCCATGTCCCAAGTGTCACGGGCGTGGCAATGTCCGCTTGTACGGGCAGGGGAACCTTCTGGGACTGCCCGGCCGCGGCCGTGCGGACGACCCTACCCAGTACACGCCGCTCCTGGCAGCCTACAACGAGGCACTCTACCCACACATCACCCCCCGCAGTGATGCTGCGGAGAAACGCAATCACGAGTTGGCGGCGCAGTATGTGGCCCACTTTGGGGATCATGCTGTGTTGCCAAACCATTTGTACAGTGACGAGGACTACGCCAGCATCCATGCCAGAGCGAAGGAGCTGCGGCTTGTTGTTGAGGCTGCGGCTCGTGCTGTTGCCGCTGCCGCCTCCATCCCGCCGTAGACGATCGGGTCTGGCAGCACCGCCCGTGCTTGTAAATAAGCGACAATGGATCACGTCATGCTCCGGTTGTACTCCTACACTTCCTCCACTTTGGCGGGGTGGAGGGGGGGGGGGGGGGTCTTGTCCTTATTACTTGCATCGGTGGACGTGCTGGATATGGAGGTCACCGGGCACATCGCGTGGTTTCGCAGCATTTCATTCGCGCCTCCTCATCTTGTTTGCAATCGTCGCTTTAATCCAATGCATGGTGAGTAGCGGGACACTGTGCCCCCCCCCCCCCCCCACCGGTTTATGTAAGCAAATATCTAGCCGTGCATGCGCCGCAATCGGTACCCAATGAGCGGGGTATGTGACAGTGGTTTCGGAGCAGTGTTAGCATTCCGTGCGTGTGCACAAGCACGTACGACTGGGAATGAGGCGGGGGTTGCGGATGGAGTGCATTGGCGGTGCATAGAATAGCGTGTTCTTGGGGTTTTGGCTGCATCAGACGCCGTATTCCCACCCATCCGGCACGGAATGTCCGGTTTTCACACATTTGTGTGTGAATATAGTGTGAATATTACGCGTCTTTTACGCCGGGTGGATGGGCATCCGGCGTCCGATGCACCCCAAGTATTTGCAGCACGCTACTCTACGCACCGCCAATGCACTCCGCAAGCCCCGCCTCCATCCGCGTCGAAACCGGTAGTAAGTGTTGTTGTGTGCGCACATCGTGACAACATTACACGGTGGCAATTGCAATTAGCGGTGGATAATGTGAAGGCGTTTTCGAAATCGACAGAGAATGAGGCAGTGCTGGCGGAGTGCATTGGCGGTGCATAGAATAGCGTGTTGCTGGGGTTTTGGCTGCATCGGACGCCGTATTCCCACCCATCCGGCACGGAATGACCGGGTTTCACACATTTGTGTGTGAATATAGTGTGAATATTACGCGTCTTTTACGCCGGGTGGATGGGCATCCGGCGTCCGATGCACCCCAAGTATTTGCAGCACGCTACTCTACGCACCGCCAATGCACTCCGCAAGCCCCGCCTCCATGCGCGTCGGAACCGGTAGTAAGTGTTGTTGTGTGCGCACATTGTGACAACATTACACGGTGGCAATTGCAATTAGCGGTGGATAATGTGAAGGCGTTTTCGAAATCGACAGAGAATGAGGCGGTGCTGGCGGAGTGCATTGGCGGTGCATAGAATAGCGTGTTGCTGGGGTTTTGGCTGCATCGGACGCCGTATTCCCACCCATCCGGCACGGAATGTCCGGTTTTCACACATTTGTGTGTGAATATAGTGTGAATATTACGCGTCTTTTACGCTGGGTGGATGGGCATCCGGCGTCCGATGCACCCCAAGTATTTGCAGCACGCTAGCCTGTGCACCGCCAGTGCACTCCGCAAGCCCCGCCTCCATCCGCGTCGGAACCGGTAGTAAGTGTTGTTGTGTGCCCACATCGTGACAACATTACACGGTGGCAATTGCAATTAGCGGTGGATAATGTGAAGGCGTTTTCGAAATCGACAGAGAATGAGGCGGTGCTGGCGGAGTGCATTGGCCGTGCATAGAATAGCGTGTTGCTGGGGTTTTGGCTGCATCGGACGCCGTATTCCCATCCATCCGCCACGGAATGTCCGGTTTTCACACATTTGAGTGTGAATATATATAGTGTGGATATTACGTACGCGTCTTTTACGCTGGGTGGATGGGCATCCGGCGTCCGATGCACCCCGAATCTCACCAACACGCTACTCTACGCACCCCCAATGCACTCCGCCAGCCCCGCCTCTTTCTGCGCAGGTCCTACGTTCCATTGTATGTATATACATACGTACATGTACTGCTCCGAAACCAGCCCAAACTTAATGAGTGCACAAGTGTAAATGGGGGGGGGGGGGGGGGGGGGGGGAAGCGGGGCACTGACACATACCCCGGCGATGCATGACATATATTACATGCCGTGGCGGGTCGGCGGGCCGACCCGGCGGGGGGTGGGGGGGAGGGGGGGGGGGGGGGTCTATTCAACTACACGTACGTGCGACAGTGTCGTTTCGTGGAGCAGTATATATGCCCGGCCTCATTTATACCGCCCCCTACCTGCGCTGCATGGTCCACCCCTACGAATTACTTAGCACAAACCGCCATTACTTAATAGGAACCTAGTACAGCCAGGCTTATATGCCCGCTTTGCCGATCAACTTCTACGCACTTCCCGTCCCTCAGCCGCCGGACATGAGGGTTAAGCCGCCAGCCTCGGCAGTTGCTTAGCCAGACTTGGCATCCCGTACCGTGTCCATGGCTTCGCATCGCAGCTCTACCGCCGGCACACGCCGAGTCCGGCGCTTGCTGCCGCGGGGTTGCGCACGCATGCACGCACGGTAATACGCCGCCGACGCCGCCACGCTTATTTCCACCACCTTCGCCAGCCGCAGCTTCGCACGCCGTTCCGCCGACATACGAAACGCACGAATCCCCCCCCCCCCCCCCCCCCCCCCCGTCCCCGCGTCATGTATAATATATTCGAGACGACTATGCGGGGCGCAGCACACGCCGCGGCGTGGGTCGGCGGAGCGGCGGGCGGCGGGAGCCCTAATGGCCGGGCAGTATCCACACCCACACCGGCACCGCCGCTCACCTCCGACGCGGATGAACCGCCTCCCAAAGGAAACATACCGGTTGGTGGTAAGCGCAGCAGGCGTGGGGTGCCGGCGCCGGTACCTGTGCGACGGAGCTGTCGCGTCAGGAACCGCACCGCAACCGCAACCGCACCGCATGTGGAGCAACACATGGCGGTGCCGGCCCAACCTATGTCTAGGGCCACCTCCTCACAGCACCCCGCCACGACGGCGTCGGCCACCGCCGACGGCGCCGTTGCGGAGGGGGGGGGGGGGACGCCCTGCCAGTCGACGATGATGCGCCTGATGCGCCGCGTCAGGAGGCGGAGGAGGCCGTGGTCGAGGCGACTGATAGGGCTGAGGGGGTTGTCGAGGCGAGCGAGGCAGCGCTCGCGCCACCCGCCCCGCAGCCACCTGCGGGACATGCCGACTTGCTCGTCGCCATGTTGACCGGAGCACTACGAGCAGTGGCGGGAGGCGGCCACATGCACTGTCATATGCGTGTCCTGGCCGGACGCCCGTCATGCGTGTACTGCGGCCAACGGACGGACAAGGAGTGTTGCTGCGACGGCACCCCGGCTTTGTGCGGCCCCAAGTACCCATGCATGGCGACCCATCAGCGGGCAGTCCCCTGCCCGACCACGGCCGCGGTGAGGGCGGCGTTCCGCCATGTCAGGGACGCGTTCCACGACGCGACTCGCGCCGCCGTGTGTGAGGCTTCCGAGAAGGCACGCGCGGCTGGTAGGGTGCGCAGGGTGAGGCGGCGGACGGCCCAGGGGATGAAGGAGAGCGCCGTCAGTGAGGTCGGGCGCAATGTCATTGGGTGGGGCACATACACGGGCGTGTAACACTTGCACTTTGCGCTTACTGCTGGGTTACATCCAGGCGGCGTCACACTATGCAACCGGAAAGGCTGCGTTGCTATTGCAAACGATGGTAAGCCTCACTCGGTAGCCACCGCTGCCCCGCCTACCCCCCCCCCCCCCCCCTTCGCGCACCGTCCTGCGACCTCGAGTGGATCCCCGCCACCCGCAGCTCCCCGGCGTCGACGCCCAAGTCGGCAGCCTTCGCGGAGGACATGTCGGCATGTCTTGCGGATGCCCGGACCATCTAGTAGGACAAGGGCCTCCTCCCCGCCGGAACCACCACCGCCGCCCGGCACTCTCCACACGTCCAAGCCCACGGCAGTGTGGGCTCGTTCCGGCGTCCACACCGTACACAATGCAGCCCGAATGGGCCGCGCGCTGGCACGGCTGTTGTCCGAGTCAGCCCTTGGCGGGGGCGGTGGCGTGGCAAGGTAGAAGTGTTGAGCTCGCGCGACCATGGTGGTGTATGTAGTACTTGGCGTCTTCGCGCTCCGCCAGCATGTTTCTTGGCAGCTCCTCCTCGCTCTCCAGCTCCTCGGTGCTGGTGTAGGGGGGTGGGTCGGCGTCGGGGACTTGCTTCAACATCTTGTACACAAAGAAGGAGTTGTCTCTCGACGTCTCCCCGTCTCCCCCCCCCCCCCCCCCCCCCCAGGGAAGCCGGGGCTTGTCGCCGTTGCGAAGCGACGCCGCCTTGTAGGCCAAGAGCCCCCCAGCGCCACCGCTGGGGGTCCTGCCCGGCAGGACCGCACCCCACCCCGCAAGTATGGGCGCATACGAGTGCGAGCCCTGCACCGTACGTCGGACGTCGTCCAGCAGCTTCTCCGACTGGTCCTTGAAGTCCACCGCGTCCTCCCACGCAGCGGATGCGCTCCCAACCAACCGGATGGGCGTCTCCACGGCGCCGGGGCCAGCGTCCTCTGAGGCCATGTACCCATGTGTGTGTGGGTGGGTCGCTGTGAGTGCGAGTGTGAGTGTGTGTGTGGGGGGGTGTGGGTGGGTGGGTATGGGTGCACGCGGCGGAGGAGGAAGCAAGAGGGGGGGGGCTTCTTGTTGGGGTTGGGTTCCCTGTAGAGGCGATGCGCCTTCATGCGGTTGATCTGCTGCGCGAAAAGGTCATCGCCTCCAGGGACGGTTACCTAGCGAGCCTCCCCGTCCGCATCCACAGGGGGTGCTCCTGGGCAGCCGCCATAGCCTCCACAACCTGCCACGCCGACCGGGCGGGTGCGTGTGATTCCATACAACCGCAGGTGAGTGGTGCCACCAGCACACATGCCGGGCCCACTCACCTCTGAACGCAGATGGTCCACAGTATCACCGTCCTCGAAAACAGCGCGCCACTGGGTCGCCCCGCCGTAGTCCTCCAACACCCACTCGGTAAC
>VCJN01002271.1:0-78983 GCA_006384855.1 Tetraselmis striata | reverse complement strand
CGCGTCCCATGTAAAGCACCCCTTAATTATTTATACAATGTCTTATGATGCAAATCCTAGCCTACTTAGAGGAGCTGGGAGCTCGACAAGGTGATACATAAACTTTGATTTGGGAAGCGTGACCCCCCGGTACTCGTATTGGGCCACAACGCGGGGTGATGCTGGCCCGATGTGAACGGCCCATCGCACCCCGGCTGACCCGAACCGCGTCCGAAGACAGCCTTGCGGTGGGGTTCAAGCAGTGCATTCCGGTGTTCTCGCCGTTTTGGGGAGCCACCACGGTACGAGTTGGCTCTCGTTTATTTTCAAATTCGGGACCTCGCACGCTAAGAGCGCTCTTTATGTTACACATACTTCCTAAATGAAGAACTATGCAGAGGGCTATTCTCTCGCGTTTAGAGCCGTTCGAAAAAAATATGAAATTGAATCACAACTTCTAGTCCTCTGCTCTCCGCCGCCCGGACCGTGTCGTTCTAAGGGCCCTGCCATCTGCTAACCATAATAGGGACACATATGTGTATATAACGGGCTCAGGCTATCGGCCATCCTCGTCCTTGTCCGTCCCCGCTTCCTTCCGTCGCATCCTTGGGCCCTCATGTCTCCTCTCATCTCTGGCTTAGCGGCATCTCCGCCGTCTTCCGCACCCAGTTCATTACAGAGCCCTAGGCATCCTCGGGGTGTTTTGGGCCTCTAGGTGCAACTTCGACCCTTTGCTCGGGTAGGCGCGTCTAGCTAGGGCGGCGCCGTGTTGCTGTCCATTCTCATTGGCGGAGGTATGTCGGGTTTCTAAACGAGTGGCGAGCTATATCTTTGCCCGTCATAAAAGTTTGGCGGGTCCCGGCTGCATCATGCCGGCACAAACGATGTAGTACCAACGTAGCCTTGGCACCCACGACGGCCGAGACCATGCATTCTAGACGCGCCGGATCGCCGGCTATAACATCTCAAAAAGATAGCGGGCAGGCTCCCAACCGGTACCGTCTCCGCCGCTAATACTTGTGGCTCATTAGGTGCGGACATCATAGGCTCCCACCCGACCCGCCACCCTCGATGTGCCCCTGCCATCATCGATCCTCAGCGTTGGTTGGGCACACGACATTAGTCGTAGTCCGCGGTCCGCCACATGCAACGTATAGATATGTACCGGCCTCCTTGACCGCGCGCAGCGGGGTAAGCGGATGCGCACCCCGCCCAGATCCATGCTTGATCAAGCGCCGGGCCGCCCGAAGTGTCGGGCCTTAAAGGCCCACTATGGTTGCTTTCCTTGTTTGCGGGCACCAAGGCGGCAGCGACGGGCAAGATATTGCTCGGATGTGAGTAGAAATGGGTACATATTACATAGATGTGGCGAGCTGCAATTCCATATATGACGAGTGCAATTCCTTGGGAATTGCCGCGCGCCTGGAAGTTAACATGAGTACAATAACAATGTACCATTTTGATCATATGACGGACCGTGGGGCTCGTATGGTTGATAAACTTTGCGCGGAAGCGACGTGGCACGCTAATTTCATTTGGTACGACCTTGTACATCTTGGCCTCGCGCCACGTCACGTACCCCACCAAGCAGAATCAGCACACGTGCTAACAAGCTTGAGGCGGCACCTCAACTGGTGGCGGAGACCCATGTACGGGGCGCAGGGCATTGCTCGGACACCTCGGCTGCCTCAGTCCCGCATTGCGCTTCCTCTGCGGTACATACCCACCTATGGGAATGGACGGCAACACGGCGCCCGCACCTAGCTAGATGCCTACCCGAGCAACGGGCCGGTCGAAGTTGCACATAGCGAACTAAAAACCCGGAGGTTGCCTCGGGCTCTGTAAATGAACTCGGCCGCGGAGGACGGAGATGCCGCGAAGTCAGAGACAACGCAACATGACGGGCATCCCAATAAGGCTGCGGCGAAAGGAGGCGGGGATGAACAAGGAAGAGGATGGCCGGTAGCGTGAGCTGTAATACACTCATGTGTCCCTACCATGGTAGAGATATGGAAAGCCCTTAGAACAACACGGTCCTGGCGGCGGAGAAGCAGCGGATTAAAAGTTGTAAATTCAATTTCAATTTTCTTGGTACATCGGGCATGCGATTTGTACGTTTCGGTACGTTTCCACTAGATAATTATCTGACTGGCGACGCGTTAACTGGCGCGTATAGAACGGTTCTTAGTCTTGAGTAAACAGTAAGTAAACTAAACGTTTGTCCCGGGTCATCGGCCGAAGCCACCCCAACACTTTACCTCATCTTGCGCCGACTGCAGTCGTAGGTCTGGCAGCACCGTTAGACCATTGCCTTAATCGATCCCTGCGACTAAGGGCTAATGCATCAACCAGGTAAAACCGGGGCACGTGCCCTACCGTACTGTCCTCCGTGGGAGAACCATTAATCGAACCGGGGAACTCGCATGTCATAAGAGACCGCGCGATCTACGGTACCAAGTACATGTACCGCCCATCTGTTGGAGGCAACCGTCCATCATGGGCAGGTCCTTGCGTCGAAACATGACACATGTGGCTTGAAGTTTGTATTAATCGGTGACGGTACCGAGCGGACAAACAACGACAAGACATGTAGTCAAGAGTATAAGTAATCCTAAGGGTCATTCTATACACATGGCACGATACCGTCATCGTCATCGGTGGTACATGAAATCTACTTCTTCCGATGACGAAAAAAAGTTATCTACATGACGGCCATCGCGTCAACGCGTCACTGCGCGGGCTTCACTAGCGGCGGGGCAGCATCAAGCGAGATATCGCCCCTCCGCCCCCACGCCAAGGCATTGCCGTGCCCTGTCGCCATCGCACAGGGCACGACCCACCCGCCCACCCGCCCATATTCTTTAGTTCCGGCATACATCGGAGATAACACGGGTTCACTATGTGGTTAACCCGGCTTTCGCTTTGTCGGGCTTATTCAAGAGCGGCACCCGATGATGATTGGCCTCCGCTTCCTCTGAACCCTCGGTCAATAACAAAGCTCCGCCAACACCTCATGTAAAGCACATACATCGAAGCAGAAGTATAAAGCTACCGAGTCCGCCCAAATGGCATGTTCGCGTGTGACATATCGGTGCATCATCGCGTCATCGGCAGTACACGGTACCGGTACGGAAACGCACCACTGACCGATGACGATGACGATGACGATGAAACCGCTGTATAAAACGTATTTAAAATTTAAACACTAGCGCTACGGCCATGCGCCAGCATTCCCCCGAAAGGCCGGAATACTATACATGTATACAGCCCGACGACGAGCGAACGCTCGGGGCATCAGCAACAATCGACGGGCCGACGGCGGTCCGTGAGGTGTAACATCATGTATTAGCATCATGTAGCGTTTAAAGTTGATTGTCGCGCATGCTATTTTACACGGACAGGGTTCAAAGAGGCAGAAATTGGCAAGAAGCTTCAATAACATAGTTGAGGGAAAACGGAGTCGGGAAGGGGGTTGTGTGTAACACGGCGAAACTGGAAGATGCCATGCTCAGCTGTTACGGCTGCTTTTATGTCTACTCGTGCTGCACCCAACGGGTGCAACAAGGGGTGAACTAGTAAACCCGTAGCACTTAGCAGCAATGGTAGCCGGAAAAGCAGTTAGAAAAGGAGGAAACCCCATAAACTAGTTTAGATCGTTTCAAATTTGAGTGTGGGTTTGCCACGGGTTTTTGCTCTCAATGAGTAGAGAGCGGTAGGTTGACGAAGCAGGGGTAGCGCCATGCATGTCACAAAGCGGGCACCGGGAAGGCCACCGCTGCGAAGTTTTGTTAAACTCGTGAAGTGGCGAAGGGGCGCAATGTGACCGAAGAAGAACAACGCGCCATGTGAAGGGAGGACATTCGGATCGATGTAGTCCAAAACGACGTCGGAGTTTGTGGCCCCGCCGCCATGTCGGCTTATGTGGGACAACGGAACTCCGATGACGTCAGCAAGAGAGGCTGCACCCTTGCGAAGGCTGTGGGAGCTTTAAGAAGTGCCGGCGAGAGGGGGGGGGGGGAGGGGCAGCACCCACGAGAGGAACGGTTGTAGAGAGCAAGTCCGACATGGTAACGGCAGTCCAAGACTTGGACTGCTCGCTCGGGGTGACAGCCCATAAGTTTGTCTCGGCCAAGGCAACAAGGACCAAGGGGGGGAGTTGTCGATGAAGTGGTGCATCATGACGCGGGCGACGCGGGGGTGCTCCGATACATGAAGGAGTAGCACACGTAGGTCATCGGGGCCGCGCCGTCCGGCGCGCCCCTTCTCTCGGAAAAGCATACGACAATACAGTGGCAGTGGTCGCCTCCAACGGGCTGATGTTCTCGGACACGACGCACCAAGCGGGTGCCTACTCGGAGATATAGCGAAATATATATTTCGTGGTACGTTATTTAGTGCTTTAGAACATTGCATCGTGTTTATCGCTTATTTCCCGGTATATTCCGCTCATGTGGTGCGTAGTAATGCGCGAAAACGGCCTCTTGTCGGCCGCAACCGCGGACGATGTGCCCGTTCGGCTCGCGGAGGGGGGCGATGCTCACGGCCTCATGCCCGAGCCAGACGGGCACCACCTGCCTTGGAAATAGGATAGATCCATAGCCTATCTCATAGGGATGCTACACAAGCATTGAGCTAGAGGTCGGGGGCTACAAGGACGGTGCCCATATATCCCCGATTCAATAAACCTTTCGATCTTGGAACCCGCGTTTTCGGAAATACACTCCCAGCCTCAACCCCTCCCGTGGAGGCGGCTGAGGCAGCTTTCTGCTTATCGATCGTATGGGCAATCGTAGAGGTGGCCCATACGCAGGGGTGACGCCCGCCGGCGGTCACTCAGTTTGCGATCAATCTCTGTGGATGCCGGCCCGATGGGCCCGACCGACCCGGATTTTCCGCGCGCTCGACCCCCTCCCGCACAAGCATCCCCTGCCACCCGCAGCTTACTATTTAGCCCGCCGCGCATGTACCGTCCCATGCCCTAGCTTCTAGGGGTGCGGTAGAGCCCATGAGTGGCCCATGAGGTGTTCGGTGCGCGGGGCCCCATCTGCACCCGTATTTTTCAGCCGAGAATAGATAAACGGGCTGAATGGGGGGCCGGTCAACCACCACCCATAGATGTGTGGTCGACGCGCCGCCCATCTGCTACCTACGCCTAACGAAAGCCACTAAACCCATATACTAGCGATAGAGACCGATATGGGTGGATTCGCCTGCCTGTACGTACCTTGGGAGTCGATGGAGTGACGGGTAGCTGTGATAATCTTTGAAAATAGCTGAAACACGGTTGTCGGGCGGAGGTTAGGCACGGGCTGAATCGCACGATTCCTTACTAAATCCCAAACGACTCGGCCCATAACCTACCCCTACCCCATAAGGGCCCATGGGTGGTGGTTTTGGATTTCTCGTTCACGTCGTGTGCACTGCTAGAGGCTGATTTGGGGGTGGGATGGGGGTGGTCCTTGTACAGGTACATGAGACACCGTGCGCGCGGGTAGGTGCGACGTGGAGTCGTGGCAAAACTCCGCGAACTGAGACAGCTTGCCGGCGTAGCTCTTGAGCGTTTGAGCGGTGAGGGAGGTAGAGAGTAGGTCGAGGTCCCGTTGTCCCATCTTGTTTGAGCCGAACGCTTCATGTAGACGTGACCAGAGTGAAGTAGCCCATGGGTCACAGCTTCGGGCTCGTCAATTATGTAATAAGTGCGACGCCTGGCCGACGGAGTAATAGGGGGCCGGTTCATCGCAGCAAAGTAATCAGCCGCGCCGGTTAGGTTGCTGATGGTTGCTGGCCGGTACTTGCTAGACGGGTTAGTTTGGACATCACTACGGGCTTGCGGGGCACTGTTCATGTAGGAGGGCCGCCCCGCGCGCCCGTCGCGCTCGCAGCGCATGTCCCGCGCTCAACGTACATGTGCGCGAAAGAAGGTCGTTGAGAATCAGTTGTAACACGTAGTGTTACAACCGACGGACGCGATGATTAGATGGTACCTACGGGACCGAGGCGGTTTGTTGAGCCGCCACCTGCATGTGTGCGGATGGTTGAGCCGCACTCGGCTGTGATTGTATGAAGCGCCGCACCGAGGAAGGTCTTTATGAAGTCTGTAGGGTATAGGTGGGGGTCCGGTCCAGACACATGGAGCTCATCCCGCCGTTGGGTTGCCAGGGTTCGTTGTGCGGCGGTCACCGAAAGGTGACCTCGCAAATACCCGCCAGCGGCTCAAGTGAAATGCGCCCCATGCCGTCACTCGTACTCACCTTCGCGGCCATGTCTGCCACCGCCGCCATGTCCACGTCCGCACCCGCGTCCGCATGCGAGCGCCGCCGCCACCCGAGCAGTACCGGTAGCCTTCACGCTGCTGGCGACCGTCGCCTCGAAGATGACATGACGCTCGCAGTCCTTCATCAGGTCCCCGAAAATCACGGAGCCCCAACACTCGGCTGCAAGCTAAAAGCGATGAGCCCGCAGTACGTCCACCACACCTTGGTCATCATGCTCATGCTTGATCTCGTTAAGCTTCCGTTAGAAAGCAAAGACGCCTTGTTGATGGCCTCGGCGTGATTTCGGGCGCTTGCGAGATAGGGGGTGAAGTCTTGATTAGCAACGAGGACGTTAGGTAGCAGCTCGTCGAGGGCCACAAAAAGAGCAGTCATGTAGGCCCCAAAGCGCGTCATCCAAATGTTGGATGACGTCATCCTCATTGGCTGGCAAACGCCGGTCGTCCTGCTTGAGGTAGTCGTTCGTCCGGTCGGTACGCAAAGATAAAAGCCTGTGCACCCGGCCGACCGGTCGAACGTCCTCTAGCCGGACTCTGCTCGTTGCGGTGGCACTGGCACCCCGAGGTAGTCGTCCTCGTCATTCGCGGATATTTCTTCGACACGGCCGCTTTGGACTAGCTCTGGGAAGTCGGGGCGCACTGTGGCTCCCCCGATGCCTGTCGGATGTACCGCGACGCGCTGCCCCGAGGCAGAGCCATGTGCTCCGTCTCCATCAACAACACGTTCAAGAGCCGTCAATTGGGCCAACGACGATGTGAGCTTCATCAACAATGTAGACAAGGCATGAATGTCGGCCTGCAACGATTCGAGCGTGGGATTGGCGACGGGTTCATCTGGCTGTCTGGCATGGTGACGCACAGACGTACGGATGAGAATTGCCATATGGATGGTGAGCCGGGTGTGGTCTTGAAACAACCTTAGACCTTGCCCGCAATAGGTTCCAGGACAGATCATCGTTGTGTGTGGAACAACGAAACTGGAAGATGGCAGGCTCAACTGATACGGCTGCTTTTATGTCTACTCGTGCTGCATCCAACAGGCGCAACAACGGGTGAGCTAGTATCCCGTACCAATTAGCAGCAACGGTAGCCGGAATAGCGGTTATTAGGACAGGATGAGGAAACCCCATGACCTAGTTTAGATCATGACACTGGCTTTAATTTTAGTTCCGGCGCAATGCTCAGCAAAAATGGGGGCTATGGAGCCCGTATGTAGTGGTGTAATGCTCAAGCTATACTCAAACCGATACTCGGCTGCCCGTGTACCGGTTGTATATCGCTACATGGTATATACCATGGTTGGGTTGCAATATCTACTGCACTGCAAACTGCAGAAACTGCAACATGCAGTTAAGCTACTGCACTGCAGCATGCAGTACTTCCCGAAAAAGGGTTGCAGTGCAGTTACCCAAAGTGCCCAAAATATATGCCCTTCACTGTCCCGCCCTTCCCTATAATCAACAGTTTCAGTGCTACTGCAGCTTGCACTGCAGCCTGCAGTTCTTCATCTTGTTGACTGCAGCCTGCTGTAATGGAAAGTGGACTGCATCCCAACCCTGGTATATACATATGTACCCAAGAGGGTACTGTTTGCCAAAAGAGTGCCAGCTCGCCTACATTGAAGGCTAAGACAACAACCACAGGCTCGGCCTGGGTGTCTCCTAGCGCAGAAATATGGCTGAGGGTGAGAGGGTGCGCGAGCCGGTTGAGGCGAGCGCAAAGCAGAGAGTGCCGGTGCCCGAGGGTGGATCCCTCACGTCGTGGTGCTCGTACGGGCCGGCATGCCTTAGTCCGTGCGCCGACCACGGGGGTTGTGTGCAGTACAACATAATATAGTACAACATAGCATATGTTGCAGTACAAGCAACATAGTCAACATCTAGATTACTACATCTGACCATATGTGCGTCTGCCCGCAGGTACATAATGTATGACATGCTCGATATTCTGCATTGCTTTCAAGTGGCCACACTACTAATATCCCGTAGGGCCTTCTTTGCCACATTCTGGATATGTGGGAGTACACGGGCATGGTTTATAATTTCGGCACAATAACGGGTGAGGTGAGCAAGCCAATTGGGTGCGCCGCAATGTGCGCGGTGTCGCATGCCCGGCCGCGGGTCGGGGTGCCCTCTTATCGCGGGGCACTCGGTGCACCACCCGGGTTCACCATGAGGCGTTATTTTACTCGCAAGAGATTTCCTCGGGGCGGTCATGAGCTTGGTGGCGGCTCGAGGGCGTGCTCGCTGTTTCACCACATGGTGCAGATTCGTCCGCCGTGCACAACACGTCCGCCGTGGATCACCCTCGTACACACGTGCACGTGTGACCCGCCCGGACTCTAAACCGTGCGTGCATAACTCATCCATCCTGCCTCGTGCGGGTTGCGGACCGCTTTTAGGCCGCTGTGCTGACGTTAATACTGCTTTTTTAGTAGTGGATTTGTTACTGGCTTTTTGCAATTCACTCCAGGATCCCGTAGGTAGTGGCCCCACTTTTTACCACAATATTTGCGGGCGGATGCTGCGGACCGCTTTTAGGCGGTTTTGATTCTGTTGATCTTTCAAGCAGTACTGCTTTATATATTAGCGGTGCTGGATTTGTTACTGGCCTTTTTGTAATTCACGCCACTATCTCGGACTGCTGCCCGCCGGTAAATAAAGATAGATCTTTTCTATTTTTCCGGCTGCGTCCCGTACCTGTACCGGTATATTGCGCCCGCGCCTTGCTTATGTTCGTGTGGGCAGCAGTGCGGCTTTATCTGGGCTTATTACCGTATCAGCAGCGCGCCGCGGGCATCATATTTATTTCTAGCATCTGGGCGGGGCCTTTTTCCCCGCCCCGGGGACAGGACTGGCACCAGTGAAACCCTTGCAGCGTCCCTACGTTTGGGCAGAGCAATCCAGTAATGGAATGCCCTGGGCGGTAGGCGACGCTCCGTTGTAGTCATCAAGCAAGTTGCCCAAGTATTCTGCAACTCTGATTGAAGGCCAGATGGGGCCTTCTTGTTGTAGTTATTATTATCTCATGATATGTGTAAAATACTATACTACTAACTTAGCGACAATAGCGTAATCATGCCACGATAATACTGGCGGCGCGCATTTCAATACAATAATACCGCCAGCTACAAAGGATTGCCGAATATATTAACAACTACAGTACTGCCAGATCTTTTGTTTCAATTTAAATAATGACTGCGCTCCGTGCTCCAGTACATCGGTTGATTGGAACAATATCTGATATAGTCGAAAATCGCATGATTTTAAGTCTGTTCGATGACCTGGCCCGGCCAGAGTCACCAGTCATTGCATCAGGCCACCCGAGGGCAGTAGCAGCAGAAACATGTGGCTCCAAACCGTTGCTTCCTTCAGATGATGCCGATATTTTGTACTGCATCATGGGACTGATACTGAACATGCGCGTTATCGGGTACCTCGCGTACTTCAGGTATCTGAGCCGAACCCCACACCGCCGTGCTGCGTGGCTGGCAATAGTATTTCCCTATACAATCGGGCGCTCGTACCGGCCGGATATCGATGCCTGTCCCAGTTTCTACCCATATTATAGAATCTTGAGGATCTACTGACGCCACGAGACGGTCTGATGCTGGATCTGGCATGCTGCGCCAATAAAGTCCATCCACAAAGATCCTAAAGAAACGGAAGGGTGTACTTTCTGGTGCTGGTGCACTGTGACGACCACGGAATGTGGGACGCGGCTTTGCCTTGCAACGTAAAATACTTGGCATCATTCTCTCTACTGCTCTTTTCGCAGTTGCATCAGCCCAGGGGAAGACCTTTTCAGACATGACGCAGTCATGCCTGCTTTTATGCCTACTGCGGTACAGCATGCGCGAGCAGTGGTACAGGCCGTACAGCCGGGCAAAGCATAATATACTGTACAAATATTGTCGGGCGGTACCGGATGCCCGTTACTTAAATACATGTTACTATATCTTAATACCTGTATAATAAAATATTCAGACGATGAGTTTCAAATTAAGTCTGCTTTGCCAAAAAGATCTCGCTGGCCACTTCACACAGACAAGAGCCGAAATTGGCAGGAACGTTCAGTGAAAAGGTGGAGGGGAAGCACAGTCACTGGGGGCGCTGTGAGTAACCCAGCGAAACGGAAGATACCAGGCTCGGTTACGGCTGCGTTTATATCAACTCGTGCTGCACAAAACGGGCTCAACGACGGGGAAACTAGTAACATGTACCACTTAGCAGCACTGTCGTAGCCGGAACATCGGTTAGGCGAGGAGGGAACCACCCCCATGACACGGCGACCACTGTGCGCAAATTGAGGCTGCCAAGAATTGGGAAGCTGGCCAAGTGGGTGGCATCGTCCCCGATTACCCGCACCCAGCAAGTGCAGCTGCAGCACTCAGAGCAGCCCTCCCCGTGCCGTGCCCCAACATGCCGTTGTATAGCACATAATAATCTTCATATTACGACAATTGTTGCTCGAATGCCTTGTATCTCAGCTTGTGCTTGGCCTTTGCAAGAATGTTATTCATGTCGGTAGTGAGCCATTCGTCCAAAGCAGTCTGAAATTCAAAATGGAAACGGAAAAGTTAATGATCATGGAAACAATTGTGTATTGATTGTCGAATGATAATAACAAGACAAATAATATGTCTTGTTATTTGTCGAAACGGGGTCCGCTTAACCGCGCTTAACGACTACCAGGCGCGAGTAGTCGCATGTATATATCGCGCCTAACGTTAGGCGTCACAGTACTTTAAACTTGGCGGTAAGGATGAGTACGGCAGCGGAGCCCTGCATCAAAGTACTATAGCGAGTAGCGGGTACTCGGTAGTCACGAGTGCACAAAGTACGACACGAGTACACGAGTCACTGTACTTTACGGGAATTGCCGCCCTTCATATCTGCTATTAGGCGCGCGCCTCCTCACGAGTACGCGCGGAAGATACCCGCGTGATGACGAGTGATGATGACGAGCAGGCGGGGCAGTAGGGTACTGGTCGATACACAACAAAGGCTGCAAAAATGCATTACACGGTAGTCACGGTTGGTTTTGTGATTTAATAAAGGTGAGGTGCCAGGCTGGATCAGCGGCCAATGAGCGTCGAGCTTCGGGGTGTGGTTAAGCGGACATGGGCGCGCCTACTCCTAGCTGGCAAATTTAACGTCAAGGCACCGGACATTTTCGGATTTATGGCGGAGGGGTCAGAAACTGCATAAAGTATTAGGGAAATACTAGAAATTTAATTACAATGGGTCTACCACCGCCCCCGGCCCGTGCCCGCCCCCCCTGGCCTGCGGCCGGCTGGCTCCGCTGCCGCCGGCCTCTTCCTGGCGCCGGCTTGTGGTGTTATGCCCGCTGTCGGCTCGGGTGCTGACTGCCCCTTGTTGCCCACAGATACTTCTGCGGGCATGCTATTCATGGCAGCTGCTGCCATCTGCTGCGCCCCGCGGCTAAGGAGCTTGTTTGACGGGGCTGGCATGATGCCGCCGCGCGCTCCCGTTGCGCTTGCTTCCCCTGGCGTCCAGCCTGCATCCTCGCAGTAGCGTCCTGAAGCGCCGGGGATCTAGCCGCACGGGGAACATGAGCTCGTCGAGCGAGCGGAAGAGGGGGGCTGTAGCCGGTAGACAGGTCTTGCACCGGAGCGCCGTTCTGGTCGATTCCGGACTGCGGTAGTGATGAAAGAAAAAACACTAAGTCGCCGACACTCGGGCAGCGACAACATCGGCAGCTACACGATGAGAAGGCAAACCGGCCGGCAAGCGCACCTTTGCACTGGGGATGCAAAGAACCCTTGCTGCGTGCGTCGGCTTCATCGATTTAAGCAAGGCAGCTTGCTCCTCCTCCACGGTCAATTAGGGTGGGCAGACGGGCCGTTCAGCTTGACCAGTCAAAAACGCTCGACGTGTCATCGGCGCTGACTGTCGTGAGGTAGTAGCGCAGGGGCGGGCCGCGCGGGACAGGCGGGGGCTCGCGTGCTCCTCTCGGCAGCATGATATCTTCCCACGACGCGTCATCCGTCCCGGCAGCGGCATGGAAGGTGCTGACGGAAGCCATGGTGGCACGGGGGCGAGCAGGGCGATATACTCTTCCTGCGAAGCGGTCAGCATAAATAGGCGAAGCAGCGAGCGAGGAAGTGCCGAAGAGTGAAAGTGCGCGCGCGGCTGGTGGCTAATCACGTACTTTATATCATTGCATCAGTCTCGAGTGGTAATGGTACCTCGGTACCCGGGGCGTCACAATAACATTATCAATGACACTACGGGTACGATGCATCTGCTGTTGTATGTAATGCACAACGCGTTTCACATTAATCTTATTGCTGAACAGATTACATGCATATCAACATACATACCACAAATGACATGAAATTCACAAAAGTACAGATGTGTATAACGGCAAAGATAAATGCAAACTTTTGTGTCAACATCGGTTGACAATACCTGCTCGCGGCGATACCGCAGTACACCGCGGCATCCATACGTAACATTGACCCATGTTGTCAGTATCAGAAAAAATATGTTGTGAGTGTGTAAGGAAAATTAGTGAAGCAGGCATGTGCAAGCATAATGCAGATTGGCCATGTTTCGTAAGAGAGTATTGCTTAACATTACATTTGGAAACCCCAGACCCAACCGACGCCTATATGTATCATGCGCCTCCCATACTACGCAACTGCTCCCGCAACATATGGATATGCTCAATTCACACACGCCACGGTTGCTGCGTATATGCTACTACTGCATGGCATCAACACCGCCATCATCCTTATCGAGGGCGGCGATGTCGTAGGCATGGGAGTGCTTGAAGTAGGAGCACCACCCGTGCCGGGCTGTACTATCAGCATCAGCGCAAAGTGCAGGAAAGCAACAACATGTAAGACGCTTCAGCAATAATACATAACACAGGTGGCCCATCACCTGATCATCTGCCTCGGCACAGCGTCACCAGCGGCCCTTTGCCGCCGCCCCCTGCCGGCAATGATGATGGCCTCTGTCCATGTATATGTGACAAGTCTGCCATGCACAATCCTGGGCGGGAAGACAAGGTCCTGCTATAAGACAGTGTTGATCGGGCCCTCCCACACTCCCGTGCTCATAGGCGTTGATAGCACGCATCTCCAGCTGCAAACACAATGGGAGGTGAGGTCATCGCGCTGTTTGTGAGGTGGCGCTCAGCGACAACCAAATAAGTTACCTTGACCTACAAGCTACGGGCAGCTACGGAGGTATTCTTCGCAGCCTTCATGGACATTGCGGCAGCAAAGGACATCACTCCGTGCATGAAGTTGCATGACGGCAATTTCCCGATGGATAAAGTGCATGGCAACCTTGACACACTGAGTGCTCAGTGCATGGAGCACTGCAAACATGGAGATCAAGGAGAGCTCCGCAACGGCAGCAACCAACAGCCCCAGCACCAACAGCACCAACGAACAGCACCTGCTCAAGTCCGGCAAGGTGATGCTCTCCAGGACTGGCCAAGTCACGCTCATAAATAAATTAAAAAACTCGCTCACCCACCTGTTCAGCCACCCACCCGCCGCTATGAGGACCTCCGTCACCGAAGGCGCTCGTGTATCAGCCAGCCGAGGGCCCATGCTACCCCTGAGTGGCGACCAGCGTCGGTGCCAGCGTGCTCGGCTGTTCGGCAACGTTACTGAGTCCGTCGGCGAGGGCAAATGGATGGTCCGCTGGGACGACGCCCCGGCCGACGTCCAAGAGTCCGGCCAGGCACTCCGCTGCGAGCAAGCTACTGCTGGTCGCACCCCTCCCTCGGCTGCCTCTACGCCACGAGGTCAAGGGTCTGCCGTCGGCCCTTTCGTGCCGCCCCGCCCTGCCGCTGCTGCTGATGCGAGTGCGAAGGCGCTGGGTGGCAGTCGTGGAACGATCGTTACAGGCAGTGTCGTTTCCGACACCGGCACCCCCACCGAGATCCCATCCATCCCTGCGACCTCTTCCCCAGCCTCTATCCTAGCGACCCAGCCCCTGCCTGCCGACAACCTTGACATGCCTGCCGAGTCACAAGACAGCCAGCCAGGCGTCGAACTCGCCAAGGAGATGGGCGATAGCTCCGGGGACGAGGAGGCGCCAGAGCAATATGTCGGCGGCGCCTCACCCGACGACGGCCACGAGGATGCCGCCTGGATCTCCCCCGCTCCTGGCACCACCGTCGTCCTGAAGCAAGGCAGCAAGATTGCAACTTGGTCAGTGTTTAACTTAGACAGCGCTGAGGAGATGGCCAAGATGCGAGACACTACTGCCCAGCGAGAGGCGGCTCGTACCTTGCCAGTTGGGTTGCGAGATGGGCTGCCCATTGGCGTTGGCAGCGTCGACTTGGTTCAGCTCTGGGTTATGATGTACCCATGCGACCTGTCTGCCGACCTGGCGAAGGTCAATGCTGCTGGCCTGCGCCGTTCATCAACACAAAAGCTGATCAGCATGCATGAGTATGTGAGGTTCTGGGAGCTGGTCATCGCCGGCGCGCTGTACTCTCAGCAAGGCAGAAATCTGTGGGCTACCAACATCACGTTTGATGGCCTTCGTGACCAGCCTAACTTCCAGCGCTACATGCCCCTTCACCGTTTCAAGTATATCCGGTCGCTAATCAAGTATGCTAAGGCTGACCTCGACTCTACTGTGAGGGATCCTTGGGCGTGGTTCGCCGTGCTGCAACCGAGTTCAACTCCAACAGCGCGACTATCCTGAACGCCGGGATCTTTGCTACTATGGATGAGAGCATGTCCGCCTACCAGCCCAGGGCAACCAAGCTGGGCGGCCTCCCCAACCTGAGCTTCATCTACCGGAAGCCCAAGCCGCTGGGCACTGAGATGAAGACAGTATGTGACTGCGACACCGGTGTGATGACCTACATCGAGATCCAGGAGGGGAGCGTGTGAAGCCGCATGCTGCTGAGCACGGTGTGACTACCGCTTGTGTGATGCGCATGGCTGAGACCTGCACCAGCACCGACTCTACCCTGCTGGGCGATGCGTGGTTCGGGTCTGTGAAGGTATGAACTTCGTCCTTTTACCTCGTGCGTTTATCATGCTGTGATGGGCAAATGCAATTACTAATGTTTCTTACCTGCTATGCCGTCCCCCAGGCCGCTGTCCAGGTGGGCAAGATGGGCCGCCACTTCATCGGCGTCGTCAAGACTGGTCATGGTCTGTTCCCAAAGGCCTTCCTGAAGAGCCACCTGACATCAGCACCGGCAGGCAGCAGGGTTGCTCTCTCAGCGATAGTGGATGGTGTGGATCTCATGGCAGTGGGCTACAAGTACAACATGAGGAAGGTGTTGTTCTTAGTGGCCACAGCTGGTGCCAGCCCCCTGGAGGATGGCAACCCCTACATACAGCGCTGGGCGGACGACTTCGGCAACACCGTCACTCGGAGCATCCCCCGCCCGTATGTGCTGTCCAACTACTTTGAGCGCAGCCCCCGCGTCGACAACCACAACCAGTCGCGCCAGCATGATCTCGCGCTGGAGGAGGCCTGGAATACCCAGGACTGCCCAGGACTCGCGACTACCCTCTGTGGCATCGTCACCACCGACTGCTGGAAGATCACCAAGTTCCACGTCCCGTATGCCCACCCCTACGCCAGCATGACTATCAAGGACTTCTCGGAGCTGATGGCGAAGGCCCTCATTTACAACGGGCTGGATGGCGACCTGGCGCCATCCCGTCCCCCCGGCCACCGCCTCGCCATCGCGCCCAAGCGCTACCTGGACACCACCGACCAGCACACCCCTGGCAACCACGGGCGATACGCGAACGGCCGCAGCAAGCAGTCGAGGGTGCTGCCGTTGCTACCGTGACGAGGGCGAGGAGCACTGGAGCTCGTTCTACTGCGTGCATTGCGGCATCACCTTGTGCATGCCCAGCTCGGTGCACAGCCGGGACTGCTGGGAGCACCACCTCCACTGCGACGAGACCGCCATCCGCCGCATGAAGCACGCCCGCGCCGGCTAGGGCGGCACACCCCAAGTCCGCCGCCCCGGCTACCGCCTGTAGACTCCCATCCCCGTAGTTGACCCGGGCCACTGGCCGCGGGATGGTGTATGAGCTTATATCCTGCCAGTTGAGCTGGCTGATGTGGTGGGCGGGTATGCTCTGTAGGTCCCGCCCGCAGCGCCCTCTTAGCGGGTACCGAGCGCCCTCGCGCGCCCGCCGAGCGCCCTCGCGCGCCCGTGTAGCGGGTACCGCCCAGGTACTCGAGGCGGCGGGGCGAAAAGTGCGCAAGGGACTCATATCACGTACCGTTAGCGTACGGGTACTGCCATGGCAGTCATGGCTCGGCGCGGGTACTCGCGACCACCGCCGGATAGGCGGAGATAAGCGGATATAGGCGAGGGTTAGGCGCGGGTGATACGGAATACAGTAATCGTACAGTAAAATTGAGTACGGATACAGTACAAGTACCGTGTTAAGCGCGGTTAGGCGAACCCCGTTTCGACGAGTGCTAATCATAAACGGCCATATGTTGTGAATGTGTCACTTACCAAGGCGCTCTCTCTGTCGCTTGATGCATCAACACCGCCGTCCATATGAGCATCCCAGTCGCCACCGAGGGGAAAGTTGTCGTTGAGCGACTTTGTCTTCGAGTACTCGCACATCCAACATGTGATTCCGTGGTTCTGCTTTGTTGCCTTGTAATTGCCAAGGTCACGTCATGATAACAACAAGCCAATAAGCCAATAAGCCAATAAGCCAATAAGATAGGCAAGAAAAGGTCGAAATGCGTGCAAGATACTGAGCGTAGTATTGCTATACTTACTATTATCCGGGCAGAAGAGCGCCCAAACAGGCTTCGTCCGGTTATGCTTTGCGCAATTATTGCCACGGTTTTTCTTCAGCAAGCCGACTACGACCTCAGCTGTTGTGGGCTCGTCGACATCGTAGTCCCCATGGAGCGAGATAGCGGCATCTTCATCACCGAAAGAGTGCGGCACATGGCGCCCACATTGCCGTTGGGTTTCAAGAAGGGCAGGGGGTTGGCGTTTCGCCCGCTTCGTCGCCTCCTCGAGGGTGGCTAGTGGGGCGTCTCACGCCGCCCCCGGCAGTACACAGACGACGCGATGCCGCCCGCCGCACCCGACATCGATGAGTGCGAGGCGGCAGGTTTACTACCGATTGGGTGAACATGCGTGGGAGTTCGGTCCCCGGAGACCTAATGCTCGACGTCCCTCGGTGGGCGACTGCCGCAGTTTCTGTTGCGCTTAGTATGAGGCTCGGCGTCGCGGCACTCAGCAAAATGAAGTCGCTTCCCTCGGGGATGCCGGTAGCCAGCATTTGGACATTTAGTATTTATCTTAAATGCCAGCCCAGGATGAGTACATTTGGATGACGTGATTTGGGGGCCACTGGCTGCTCTTTTCCTGGCCCTCGATGATTTGCTATTATCATGCGTCCCTGCTGCCAATCAAGACCTCACCCCCTATCACGTGCGCGCCCGGAATCACGCCGGGGCCATCGACAAGGCGTTTCGCTTTCATCTAGTCTACCTGCGGAGGCTTAACGAGATCAAGCGTATGCACGGTAATCAAGGGGTGATGGACGTACTGCGGGCACAACATTTTAAGCATGCACATATGAGCATTTTGGGCTTTGCGGTAATCGGTTACCTGATGCGCGACTACCAACGTCCGGTCTTGGAGGTCTATCATAAATGTGTAATGAACTTGCGTGTGCATGTGCTCAAGATATATCATTGCACTTGGTGAGTAGCTTCGTTTTCCATCGCATATAGTGTCGCGACTTGCGCATTTATGTTTGTTTAGTAGCTTGTTCCCAATGTTGGCGCTACTTGCACGCTTGGTGGCCATTCTCGGCTCTCAAATTGAGTGCGAAAGTGTGTTCAGCAATTCCGACCTCCTTGTCCCAAGCCCGAGAAACCGTATGTGGATGGACAATTTGGCTGCATCGTATCCATCATGAGAAATGTCAACAAGCGCGAAAAGCTCGCCAAATGTTTGTCTGGTGTCCATGATGGCAAGCTATTGTATGAGAGGTACATTGCACAGAGCTAGCAGTCAGACAACATCATGTTTCTGAGGTTCAGAATGCCACCCGTCAGGCGGCTGGTGTGTGAAGCATTCGGCCCGAGGAAGACCATGACATGCTTGTTTCTTGTCTCTGTGTCGTCGGTCGACACTGTAGCTAGTGAAATAAACTAGGTTGTTGGCACGCTTAAGCCTTGCTGCTTGTGCCGCCCTAATGCCCCGAGACTCGCTCGCTACAACAAGTGGTTGTGTAATTGCTTGTTTATATTTAAATTACTTATATTCGAGCACTTAACTTTCCCGCCGGCCCTTACACCGGGCGAAGTACTGCGTATGTACTAAATCCTGGTGAGCCGGCGCGGCTCTACTGGTGATGATAGTGTACTCATGTGAAACGGTGGACCGCCCGACGACCGGACGACCCACCACCAAGCCAACTGCCGGCCAGCGCCCACAGCGGCGTGAAAAGCAGGCTCCACGGGAGATCATCACTACAACCACCATGGAGATCATCAGAACCGAGGAGCAACAAGGCCGCAGGCGGCGCCGCTCGCGATGCGCCGCGCGGCGGCAAGACCCAACTCCCCAAGATCCGAACCGCCATCGCTGAGGAACAAATCGCAGGCACCTGACTTCCACTTGCTGCCCGCCCTAGGCCAACTGCCGGCCAGCGCCCACAGAGGCGTGAAGAATAGGCTCATCCACAGGAGACAATCTCAACGGGCAACATGAACACCCACAGACCCGAGGAGCACCAGGCGGCCGAGGTCGGCGCCACTATCGATGCGCCGCGCAGCGGCAAAGCCGATCCCCTCAAGACCCCAGCAACCATTGCTGCGAAAAACTTCACATACACCCGCCTCCCACCTGCTGTCCGCCGCCACCTCCGCGTTTCGAGCCGCCAGTCCCGCCACCCCCCAATCGATCTTCCCCTTGAGACCGACTGTGCCACGCAAGTCGCCCCGCTATTCAGCAATCTGGCGACCCGCAACCGTGCGACGGGGGTCGACCTGCGCCGCAGCCGTGTATTCCAGAACTCGATCCGTGCCCTCGGCCCCAAGCTTGGGGTATACACATCGACTCACGACGTCCAGGCGGTGACCCGACGCGCCCCACCAACAACTACCCAGCTACAAGCGGCCCACGCCCCGGCTGCGGCAGCCCCTCAAGCCACGGAAATGGACAGCGACGCCTCGCCGCCGGCAGTCGAGCAGCCGGCGACAAGCGTCGATCCAGCCCCGCACCCCGAGCCGGCTCCACCGGCCGCAGCCCAAACCCCCACCGCGACAAGAGAGGCCTCGGAGGCCACCAACCCCTCGAGCATACCTCCACAACCATCACACCAGCCTAGACGTCCCGCTTGGCCCAGCTCGCGGCAGAGGCTCATCGCCCCCGCCGCCCCCCGCGCCGGACGGTCCCATTGCAGCCGCAAGTGGGCCGTTTGCGGATTCTCCGCATGCAAGGCACCCAACCCCAAGCCGAACGCACGCCCGCGACTATCAGCGCGCCGCCACCCAAGAACTACGGAAGTTTTTAGCCGGTATGCCCGGAATGCATTTTTCGAATTTACCAGCACTATTCCCCGCAAGTAATACAAACAGTGTATCGCCTGACCCGCGGGCTTGGTACAGGCACGAGACGAAGTCATCATGCCATTAAACGCAGTATACTGTGCCAAACTAAAATATTAGAAATGGAGGGCATTGTCGCCCCCACCCCCCCAAGCTAGCCGGCTCAGCGGTACATAAATACTGAGCACCATATAGCTATTCCGGTTGGCTCCCCTCCCCCATCACACCTAAGTAGCAGCAGGCGGGACGCCTCTAGCTGCCTAAGCGTGCCTGTTGAGCTCTTGATGGAATGGGTTTGACTTAGGTAGGGGCAGCATGGGGGCGCTGCTATCTTCACTCGTCGAAACGGGGTTCGCCTAACCGCGCTTAACACGGTACTTGTACTGTATCCGTACTCAATTTTACTGTACGATTACTGTATTCCGTATCACCCGCGCCTAACCCTCGCCTATATCCGCTTACAGTCAGCTTATCTCCGCCTATCCGGCGGTGGTCGCGAGTACCCGCGCCGAGGCATGACTGCCATGGCAGTACCCGTACGCTAACGGTACGTGATATGAGTCCCTTGCGCACTTTTCGCCCCTCGAGTACCCGCTACACGGGCGCGCGAGGGCGCTCGGCGCTAGTCGGCCAGAAGCTTACGTGGCGCGAGTACCAGCTGCACGTACTCCCTGCACATCCCTGCACATCCGATGCACATCGCTGTGCACATCCCTGCACATCCCTGCACATCCCTGCACATCCGCTGCACATCGTTGTGCACATCCCTGCACATCCCTGCACATCCGCTGGACATCCGTTGCACATCCATGCACATCCCTGCACATACATCGTTGCACATCCATGCACGCGCATGAAGTTAGGGGTCGCCTGACGGTCACCGTCGCTCACCGCTGAACCAAGCGCGGACAGCCGCGCACTCGCATCGCATAATAATGACCGCCTCGCATGAACATTAAATCGCCCTGCTCGCCCCCCACTGCCACCATGGCCTCCGCCAGCACCTTCCATAACGCTGCCGGCCCGGATGACGCCTCGTGGAAAGGCTTCATGCTGCAAAGTGGGTCGCCCGAGCCCCCGCATGCCCCGCGCGGCCCGCCCCTGCGCTACTACCTCACGACCGTCAGCGCCGACCGCTCGTCGAATGTTTCTGACGGGGTCAAGCTGAACGGCCCCTTGACCACTGCCCGCCTTCGCGAGGCCAGCAGCACCGCCAACCAGGCTGCGCAAGGGGTGTACGTATTCACTTCCCTAGCGGAGGCGCAAGTCGAGACAGATATGGGCTTCGACGCGGCGTACGTGTGCAGCTGCGATTTGTCACAGCTAGAGAAAGCTGGGTTTCGCGTGGCCGCGTGGCCAGAACGCACCGATCCCACCCGACACGCACCCGATATCGCTAGAGGGAGGGGAAACTGAGGTCGTTGCCGTGGCGGATTTTGAGTTCCTCCGTTGTTCTCTCGCATCGTCCGTTGATGCTACAGCGGGTTGGAGGCTGAAAATCCTTCGCGCCGACGCAGCGCCCCAACGATATGGCGCGACGCGAGAACTGCGCTCGGTGCGTTCTGGCCGTTTCGGCCACCAGCCCGCCGCCTCCGAATTCTGCCGGAAGTGTGGCAAGTCCACCACAGTAGACGGCCTACCAATGGCAGGCGAGGAGGCGTTGGTCTCGGCGGTGACCGAGGCGATGTGCGACCGCATGAACGGCCACGGCCACCACATGGAGCTGCCAACTGGCTACTCAGTGGGCCCAAGTGATCCAAAGGCATGGCCCTTCCTCACTGCCTTCGATGATCCCAAAGTATACGCAATGCGCGAGCTGCATGCGCTGTGCTAGGCGCATTTTATGCACCCGATGGACGATAGCGATTCTCTGCGCGATGTGATGGGCTGGGATTCAGCGCACCAATCCCGCCACCGCTTCCCATAGAGACGGGTGGCTATGTATTCCGGTGGGAGGCGCTACCGGGCAAGAGCAGACAAGCTGGAACAGTAGGCGCTCCGAACTGTGCGCTCAGAGCGTGCGCGTGAGCTGGGTGAGCGCGCTCGGAAGCTGCGCGCTACGGAGTGGTAGGAGCGCATGGAGCGAGAGCAGTGAGCGGGTATCTCGGACAACAACAGCGAAGGCGACTATTTAGCGCCCCGCACATCGGCGCAGTTCTGAAAGCTACGACAGCATTGACAGCTGGGATGCGGTAAAGTGCGGGCCATATGAAAAGAAGTACTTCATGCAGAGAAGGGCGGGGCGCGAAGCAACGATGGAGGCGGGAGGCGAGGCGTTCAACATCGGTGAGGGGGGCTGAGGGCAGCGGTGAGCCGACCACCTGCCGCTCATGTGACATGGTTGTCTCTGGCAAATCCAGTAAGGGCGAGAAGGGGAAGGGGCACGCTCACTAGATGTAACTAATGCATTCACATCTTCCTTCGCTTCGTCGCCGCTTTCTCTGCCATCTCTGCCTTCACGGCACACGCCTTTGCCTTGGGCAGGTGGGGCTGTGCACGATGGGCTGGTCCATGCATGTCACGGTGGTGCGCGATCAAGGTGCTGCGCGTCGTGACTTGGCCAGTCTTGGAGAGCATCACCTTGCCGGACTTGAGCAGGTGTTGGGGCTGTTGGTTGTTGCCGTTGCGGAAGCCCTGCTTGATCTCCATGTTTGCAGTGCTCTATGCACTGAGCACTCAGTGCGTTAATGTTGCCAGGCAGTTCTAACCATGGGGAAATTGCCGTCATGCAACTTCATGCACGGAGTGATGTCCTTTGCTGCTGCGATGTCCATGAAGGCTGCGAAGAATACCTCCGTAGCTGCCCGTAGCTTGTAGGTCAAGGCAGATTATTTCGTTGTCGCTGAGCGCCACCTCAAAAACAGCGCGATGACTTCGCCTCCCGTTGTGTTTGCAGTTGGAGATGCGTGCTATCAACGCCTATGAGCACTGGACTGTGAGAGGGCCCGATCAACACTGTCTTCCAGCAGAACTTTGTCTTCCCGCCCGCCCAGGATTGTGCATGGCAGACTTGTCACATATACATGGACTGAGGCCATCAGCATTGCCGGCAGGGGGCGGCGGCAAAGGGCCGTTGGTGACGCTGTGCCGAGGCAGATGATCAGGTGATGGGCCACCTGTGTTATATATTATTGCTGAAGCATCTTACATGTTGTTGTTGCTTTCCTGCACTTTGCGCTGATGCTGATAGTGCAGCCCGGCACGGGTGGTGCTCCTACTTGAAGCACTCCCATGCCTACGACATCGCCGCCCTCGATGAGGATGATGGCGGTGTTGATGCCATGCAGTAGTAGCATATACGCAGCAACCGTGGCGTGTGTGAATTGAGCATGTCCATATGTTGCGGGAGCAATTGCGTAGTATGGCAGGCGCATGATACATATAGGCGTCGGTTGGGTCTGGGGTTTCCAAATGTAATGTTAAGCAATACTATCTTACGAAACATGGCCAATCTGCATTATGCTTGCACATGCCTGCTTCACTAATTATCCTGACACACTCACAACATATTTTTTATGATACTGGCAACATGGGTCAATGTTACGCATGGATGCCGCGGTGTACTGCAGTATCGTCGCGAGCAGGTATTGTCAACCGATGTTGACACAAAAGTTTGCATTTGTCTTTGCCGTTATACACATCAGGCTGAGCATGATAAAGTCCGCACCGAGGTTCCTTTTCCCGGTAGTGAGTCGTCGTGCCGCGCACACGCGTTACATCATCAAGCAGCGATAGACAACCCCTCGGTAGTTATCGAGGTTTCTTCTACTCGTGCGTCCGAAGTCGTTTTCCGTTTTTGCCTTGGCTTTGCAGCTGGGACGTTTCGGGTGGCGATGCGCACGGTAAGGAATTGGAGCTGGGGGCGTGTCCCCGTTGCGTTATGGTGCTTGGGGGGGGGGGGGGGGGGGGGGGGGGGATAAACCTCAGCACCCGAAGCCGAGTCGCAGTACGTGCCTTCGCTGGCTCCCACAGTGGAGCACCCTCTCGCAGTATTCTACTCTTGAGGTTAGGTGAGGTGGACGCGCTCGGCGCCATGGTCGCTGCTCGCCACGGTTGTCAACGACGACACCTACTACGCCTACCGCAATAATCGGCGCGGGCGGAGGAGGACGTCCGTGTGGTCGGGACAAGCACTTGCTGTCCAGCAAGACGCGTCAACCCGGACCGCGTGTCCTCGCAACATGGCGTCGTGGCATCAACGATCGTTACACACTGTGTTTTTCCGTATCTACACGCGTAATGGGTCCGTTAGGGGATGGCGCCGCTCATCCGCCGGTGTTTTGAGAAAGCTCGTTGCCCTCGCCCTAATTGTGATGCAGCAACGTTTGCTATGGTCGCATTGTGATGCGTTTGCGCGGCTCGTCCCGGCGCGTCTCTGACGCCTCCTACTGCTACTTCGTTGTCACAAGGACCATAACCACCTGCAGCTACCCACCGGGGGGCAGCTCTACCACCTATCGTGCTCGACGTCTCGTGGTGACCGTCTCGTGGTTTGCATTTGTCTTTGCCGTTATACACATCTGCACTTTTGTGAATTTCATGTCATTTGTTGTATGTATGTTGATATGCATGTAATCTGTTCAGCAATAAGATTAATGTGAAACGCGTTGTGCATTACATACAACAGCAGATGCATCGTAGTGTCATTGAAAATGTTATTGTCACGCCCCGGGTACCGAGGTACTATTACTACTCGAGACTGATACAATGATATAAAGTACGTGATTAGCCACCAGCCGCGCGCGCACTTTCACTCTTCGGCACTTCCTCGCTCGCTGCTTCGCCTATTTATGCTGACCGCTTCGCATGAAGAGCAGATCGCCCTGCTCGCCCCCCGTGCCACCATGGCCTCCGTCAGCACCTTCCATGCCGCTGCCGGGACGGATGAAGCGTCGTGGGAAGATATCATGCTGCCGAGAGGAGCACGCGAGCCCCCGCATGTCCCGCGCGGCCCGCCCCTGCGCTACTACCTCACGACAGTCAGCGCCGATGACACGTCGAGCGTTTTTGACTGGTCAAGCTGAACGGCCCGTCTGCCCACCCTAATTGACCGTGGAGGAGGAGCAAGCTGCCTTGCTTAAATCGATGAAGCCGACGCATGCAGCAAGGGTTATTTGCATCCCCATTGCAAAGGTGCGCTTGCCGGCCGGTTTACCTGCTCATCGTGTAGCTGCTGATGTTGTCGCTGCCCGAGTGTCGGCGACTTAGTGTTTTTTCCTTCATCACTACCGCAGTCCGGAATCGACCAGAACGGCGCTCCGGTGCAAGACCTGTCTACCGGCTACAGCCCCCCTCCCCCGCTCGCTCGACGAGCTCATGTTCCCCGTGCGGCTAGATCCCCGGCGCTTCAGGACGCTATTGCGAGGATGCAGGCTGGACGCCAGAGGAAGCAAGCGCAACGGGAGCGCGCGGCGGCATCACGCCAGCCCCGTCAAACAAGCTCCTTAGCCGCGGGGCGCAGCAGATGGCAGCAGCTGCCATGAATAGCATGCCCGCAGAAGTATCTGCGGGCAACAAGGGGCAGTCAGCACCCGAGCCGACAGCGGGCATAACACCACAAGCCGGCGCCAGGAAGAGGCCGGCGGCAGCGGAGCCAGCCGGCCGCAGGCTAGGGGGGGCGGGCACGGGCCGGGGGCGGTAGTAGACCCATTGTAATTAAATTTCTAGTATTTCCCTAATACTTTATGCAGTTGCCGACCCCTCCGCCATAAATCCGAAAATGTCCGGTGCCTTGACGTTAAATTTGCCAGCTAGGAGTAGGCGCGCCCATGTCCGCTTAACCACATCCCGAAGCTCGACGCTCATTGGCCGCTGATCCAGCCTGGCACCTCACCTTTATTAAATCACAAAACCAACCGTGACTACCGTGTAATGCATTTTTGCAGCCTTTGTTGTGTATCGAGCGACCAGTACCGTACTGCCCCGCGTGCTCGTCATCATCACTCGTCATCACGCGGGTATCTTCCGCGCGTACTCGTGAGGAGGCGCGCGCCTAATAGCAAATATGAGGGGCGGCGATTCCCGTAAAGTACAGTGACTCGTGTACTCGTGTCGTACTTTGTGCACTTGTGACTACCGAGTACCCGCTACTCGCTATAGTACTTTGATGCAGGGCTCCGCTGCCGTACTCATCCTTACCGCCAAGTTTAAAGTACTGTGACGCCTAACGTTAGACGCGATATATACAGGCGACTGCTCGCGCCTGGTAGTCGTTAAACGCGGTTAAGCGGACCCCGTTTCGACGAGTGTTAGCTATGGCCCACTGGAAGGAGGAGGGGCTAGGAAGCAGAAGAGGATGGCCGGTGGCTTGAGCTGTGATAACACTCCGTGTTCCCCACTGTGGTTAGAGATAGCAGGTCCTAAGAGCAACTCAGTCTGAGCGAGTGGATGCAGCTAGCAGACTAGACGTTGTAACAAATTTCAATTTCAATTTTGAGCACTTACGTCGACCCCAAAGTAAGTCTTTTTGGGGGAGGGACGCTTAAGTGACTTACCTTCACTTGAATTAAGTGCAATAAGCCCAATCCTGGCTTATATTGCAAAACACATCAGTTGCTATGTACGGTATTTCTTCGACTATTGGTCATATTGGTAATATAGAGGTTTGATTACCCCGGGCTATTCTGTCACCGGTACTGGTGACGTTAAGATTCTAGTTTGAATGCTAGCTACATGTACTCGCAGTACGCGTACCGCTTGGACTTCTCGATGTCCAGCGGCGCTAGCGACAATATGCGACAGCCCTGCTTATATGCTATTGTGCTACTCTACTACAATAATTACACGATGTATGTAACATCTCTCGTATTTATGCATATTTAAACAATATTGCGTAATGGTGAAGTTCTCATCGGGCATGAGGAATTTAGGCCATTGGGTTCTCCGACACGGGAGGCGGGTACGTACAATAAGTGGCCGTGACTGGACATTTGTTTCATGAGTAGTAGATCCACCTCATGGATGCTTGTGCAACTCTCATGCTGATGCGTCTGCCCGTTCCGAAGATGAGGTGATGCTGATGAAAACGAAAATTAACTAGTCAAGGACAACAAATTGTACTGCTTGTCCATGGCAATATAGGGGCAACTACAACAAAAATGAAATTGCTTACGACGCGCTAGCATGATGCTCTCCACCACGCTCGGACTGAGTTGTTCTTAGGGCCATGTACGACGAAGCCGGGAAGGAGAGCCTGCTTGATTCAGGTTTTCGAATGTCCGATGAGCAGGGTGTCGTTTCGTTGTATTCTACCTCGTGCGTAACCGACGCGTTGCGTGCCCATATCTTGAACCCATCGCCCAAGGCGCCCCCCCCCCCCTCCCGCGGGATCTGGCATGGGCATTGGCTTTAAGAACGCCTCCATCGACGGTCCATGCCATACTCCCACGAGCCGGGGGCTGGAGTCCACCCTAAAAGGTACAGTGAGTCGGCGGGTGGCTGACATGAATGCGTAGAGGATTTGAATTTTACAGCATTGACCGCCTCGTGGTGCGTTTTTATTGTTGCTATATGTGCTATTAAGGTAGCACCACCACGACCTTGTTGCGTTGAACACTCGATACGATCGGCTAACCGCCAAACGTAGGGACTGGGCGGCGGTCTGACACAGTAGCTGCGAAAGTCATTATGCGTGTTTATTGCCTCTCGCGGCGGTTGCTATGTATTCAGACAAGTGCGAAAACTAACGCGACTTGCCTGCGGCTTCCGAGTGCGGCGTCACCGCGCAGACCTCCTCTTCGCCCTTGAACATCACGTTAGAAGGGGGCACTTACCGGCTTGGTACTACCTCCCGAGCTCGCTCTGCTGCCAAGCCTCCGCAAGGTCGAAGGCCTTCGTACGTCGGTCCTCGCTCGGCAATGGTCCCTTCTTCCTACCTTGGGCGACCTTGCCTTCATCCCGGAAGGAGTACCAAGCGAGGTAGTTCCTTACGTTCCCCCGATGCGTTGTGCGTTTCAAGTGCCGCCCCTCATGCGATGCGGCGGGACGATCGCCTCTGGTGATGGTTGCGGCCGTACATTGCCGTCATCGCGCAAGGTTATACGTCCACTACCCCTCGTAATGTGCAGAGTTACCATCGCGATGCGTACATCATACATCGTACCGTACCATGTTATACGCGGCGCCGCGCTCGCGCGCTCGCGCGCGCAGCCCGTATGCGTTCTACCTGCGCCGTTCTGTTGGGCACCCGTCGCGAACCTGCCCGTTCTTATTGGCCTATAGTTCCGGTTCGTGTCGTACGCCGCCACGGCGGGCGGCAATTGCGCCATCGAGAGACTGCGCCTTGATTTCGCGACACATCTGGCCTATGACGCGCCGGCGCTTGCGCCGTCCACACCTCCTATCCGCATCTGTTTTGCGCCTGCGCCTCGGTCGAGGTTCCTAACCTCTCGGCGCAAGATCCTTCTACAACTCAAGCCATCTTCCGCCTTCGTTAGGTCGGCACGCCTCGCGATTGCCCACGCTCGCAGTCGTAAACGAACCGCGTGTAACTGGAAAAATCACACTCGATTGCACGTTTGAAATGATTTAAATTAGTTTAAGGGGTTTCCCAACAAGTTAACTATCCTAGCACGACATATGACTTGTAGGACGTATGACATGTATGGTCTGTTGGTGGTTTCAACCGGTTGAGTTACCGGTATATATACCGTCATGGTCAAGTTTGGGCTGCCCCATCGCCCGCGAGCCATGCGCTCCTGGCCGGCGAGCTAATTAGGACAGCCACCAGCAGCGCTCGCCAGCCATCTTCCAGCGCTCTGCCATCGGCAGCGCCCTCCCGTTTTCCGTTTTCGCCTTGCAAGCTCCTCCGACTTCCCCCCTTTTTTGCAAAGCCTTCCTAGCCATGAAACGACGGTTGTTCTGTGTAAAACATCCTACGCGCCTTTTTGGCAAAACCGGACTCGATTGCATTTTTGAAACCATGATAATTCACAGCGTTGGCGAATCACCGAGGTAGGCGACTCTGGGCCCGCCGGGCTCCGGCTCGTAATTATCTCCTTATCTTTCATTATTATCACGTGGTAATCATAAGACGAAATAGTTACCGCAAATTACCAAATAGCTTTCCAAGGAGCACTGCTGTTGTTCGTCCATGCTGCCGCGCAGCTATCCGCAGACGAATTATTCAGACCTATATGTTTGCGGCGGCCGACGACCTATTCGTTTCGTACCCCGGCCGACGACCTTGTCCAGGATGGCGCCGTGCACCTAGGTGCTCCTATTAGCCATTACCCCGGGTGGATGACCGGTGCGTTGGGGCGGCGCCGGGAGGCCCACGCCGCAATGTTGGAGCGCATCGCCTCCTTTGGCACGTCGGGATACGGCTGCCACCATGGGGCCATGCAGTTGATGGTCGTATGCGCGGTGCGGCAGACCAGCTTCCTCGGCCGCATGATGCCGCCGTCGGAGCTGGACCCTTTCTTAGAGGCCGTGGACGTCGCCAACATTTCGGCTACATTTCGTTTCTTGGTTTGGACGCCTGCGACCAGTCTACACCGTGCATGGAGGCTGCAGGATGCAATCGTCCACATGAGTATGCCCGCAAATTTTGGCGGTTTGAATATGGCCTTGCTGCAGTCCGAGCCCCCCGCGGCGTTTTATCCCGCGCAATCGGTCGTCCTGCCAAAGCTGGTACGGGAGTACGGGCCCACCCTCGACTCCTTGTACAAGGCGGTTCGCGCCGAGGTGTCGTCCGTGGCTACGAGAGCTTTGCTGCCATGGGCGCGCGAGACGCGCCACGTATACGAGACTGTACGGGCCCCCACCACGTTACCGCAAGCAAATGTGCAGCGCGCACGCGCCGCATACGGGCACGCCCCCGAGATCTTCGAGTTACTTACGGTCGGTAATCCTTCGACCACTACTACCGCTGCACCGGATCCATCAGTTGGTACTACAGCCCGTACTGGTGTGAATTACAAAAAGGGCAGTTCCCCAGAATTAGAAAATCAACACAGCAAGCCGCCTAAAAGCGGCCGGCATCCAGCCCGTACTGGTAATACGAGCACTAACGGATGACTGCGCGCCACCACATCACCTTTTACGGCCACTCCCCATCCGAGGTGCGCGTTTCCCAGAAATATCACAGAGGGACCTTGAAATTTCGTTGAAATTTCCGGAAACTTGAAATTTCAGAAATTTCCAGTTAGATTTCAATTCCTAGATTTCCATTCCCTTAACCCCCGCGCATTTGCGACGTGGCGCGTTCTCAGCTGGATACAGTGGAAACGTTATCCACACCGCCCGCGGCCCGTGCCGCACTGCCGCTACTACTCGCGAGTTCAATACGAGTCGAGCATTGAGCCCTCCACCCTCACCCTCCAGGCAGTGAGGCAGCCCCGGCCGGCACTTCCCCCACAAGCCGCCACAAGCCCCCGACCCCCTGCCCCGAAAGGTGCGATCCCTCCGCGCCCCCCCGCCCCCCCCCCCCGCCCTCCCCACCCCCTCTCCATTGCAAGATCCTGCTAGTGCGGGCACTGCAGGATGAAGATGTCGCACATATCACTGTGAGATTCAGATGTGACGTAAATGTGCCCTACTGGTGACGAACGACGACATACGGGGACGATACGGGACGGACGAGGGACGTGGATTTCATACCCAGTAGCGACGACTATCGCGCGCGACCTGTAAAGTACTATATGAATTTCTCGTTTCCATAATTTCATTTCATCAAATTGATATGCGCACGCGGGCTCGCGTGTCGCCCGCCGACGCGGAGCACCCGGGCTAAGTACAGGCGGATGTACGCACTCATTGCACATCGCCGCACATCGCTGACCGCACATCGCTGACCGCTGACCCCGCGGTGTGCCGCGATGTGCGGCACGACGGGCGGAGGTGTGGGCGGATGTAGGTGGTACGGTAGGTGGTAGGCGGTAGGTGGTGTTCGTAGGTGCGCGTTTTAATGCAGCCGCCCTAACTGCTGATGATTGTGTAACGCCCCAGCACGCGCATGAAGTACGGGGTCGCCTCACGGTCACCGCCGCTCACCGTTGAATCAAGCGCGGACAGCCGCGCACTCGCATCTGTGTTGCCTGCCGGTGGTGGGTTACATCCACCCCAACTCTCAACCCCCCCCCCCCCCCCCCCCCCCGCCCCCCGCGCGCGGCAGCAGGCATGCCGGGAAAGGGATGGATAGCGAGTGTGTCGAAGGATGGCGTGTACTCATGCAAGCACTGCCGGGGCAACGTGACGGGCACATGTGAGAAGATGGCGCGAGAGCGGCACTTCCTAAAATTCCCGAACTGTAGCCACTCGTTGAAGCGTGCGGCTAAGTTGCGCCGCAAGGCCGCCCTATCACAAGCAGCAGCAGCAGGGGCGGCAGCAGCAGCAGCAGCAACAACAGGGGCGGCAGCAGGAGTAGCTGCAGCCGTCGGAAACGGCCCGCCGGCGCCGGTCTCGGACGACGGCGGCTCGAAGGTGGACGATGTGATGGGCGTGGGGGAGGACCCCGTTGGCGAAGACGGTATGGACATCGACGCGCCTGCGTGGCCGCCGGCGGGCGTCGAACCCGCGATGAGGGCGTGATATGGAAAGGCGATCCCGGCGACTTCTACATGAAGGTCATCGCCAAGAAGTTCCGGGGAGTATGGCACTACGGCGTGATAACCGGCGTCGTTACCGAGTGGGTGTTGGAGGACTACGGCGGGGCGACCCAGTGGCGCGCTGTTTTCGAGGACGGGGACATTGTGGGCCTTCTGCGTTCAGAGGTGAGTGGGCCCGGCATGCGTGCTGGTGGCACCACTCAACTGCGGTTGTATGGAATCACACGCACCCGCCCGGTCGGCGTGGCAGGTTGTGGAGGCTATGGCGGCTGCCCAGGAGCACCCCCCTGTGGATGCGGACGGGGAGGCTCGCTTGGTAACCGTCCATGAAGGCGATGACTTGTCCAGTGAATCACGCACCTTGCCTGGCGTGCGTTCAACACAACCCGGCTGGCGGAGGCCAAGCAGAACACTGGCTGCCATGGCGTGTGCCATGTGCATGTGGTCCTGGGCTATGTCAGCATGATCAACCTCTTCCCCCTCGCGCCGTTCCACCTGTTTTTTTTTGGCTTGGGAAGGGACTTCTGGAGGAAATTTGTCACCGTGCAGGGCCACATTGGATTCCGAGCTATGAAGCAGGAAGACCGGCGCCAGGCTTTAGTCCCGATACCCAGCAACTTTGAACGCGGGTTGCGCCCTTCGTTTGCAGTGTCCAAGAATCGAAAGGTAACCCCCCCCCCCCCCCCCCCCCCGGGCGTGGGCGTGGGCGTGGGCGTGACGGCATTCCCCTCCATGACTGCAGGGTCAGGCAAGGTGACGGTGCAGTCCGGCTGGGTCATGGAGGACTGCTTGCACCACATGGAAACGTTTTCCATTCTTAACGCCGGTCCGCTGCTCGAGGAGGCCCGGGTGAAGGCGATCATTACCGAGAAGGAGCTTCGCGTCCCCAGGCGGTGCTAGGGCACATGTACAAGCGCATGCAAGGAGCTGCGTGGTTCGTCACGCGGTGGGGGTTGCAGAATGTGATGACGGAGGAGGACGGCCCCGAGCGCAAGGCGCAGGTGGACGCGCTCACTAGGGAGGGGAGGACTCGATACCCAGCGCGGCGCCAAGGCGCGGCGGCCGGGGCAGCGCGGCGCCAAGGCGCGGCGGCCGGGGCAGCGCGGCGCCAAGGCGCGGCGGCCGGGGCAGCGCGGCGCCAAGGCGCGGCGGCCGGGGCAGCGCGGCGCCAAGGCGCGGCGGCCGGGGCAGCGCGGCGCCAAGGCGCGGCGGCCGGGGCAGCGCGGCGCCAAGGCGCGGCGGCCGGGGCAGAGCGGCGCCAAGGCGCGGCGGCCGGGGCAGCGCGGCGCCAAGGCGCGGCGGCCGGGGCAGCGCGGCGCCAAGGCGCGGGGGCCGGGGCAGCGCGGCGCCAAGGCGCGGTGGCCGGGGCAGCGCGGCGCCAAGACAGCGCATACAACGGAATCGGCGGAAAGGGATGCATTACAAGCTGTGGACGGCAGCCGCTGAAAACTATGCGGTCATGCCGCAACAACCCCAGCACTGGCTTCTGGATACCTCTGATCTGGCTGACGGCGGCGGGCTGCGGGATGCAGGGCCGCATGACTGAGGTGGCGGTGCTGATGAGCCCGCAGAGTCTGCATGCGGCGGAGGCGGCGCAGCCGCATAGGCACTAGACAATGCTATGAAGCGAGCCCCAATTGTCTGCCCAGCGCCTGCCCCAATGTAACGCACCAGCTTGGCAGCAATTGGCAGCTCTTTTGCCCCCCCTCCACCCCACAGACACACTACCAATACCAGTTTCTCATCCCGGCGGGCAGTTGATGCGTATACCCATACTTGTGCGTACGCGGTGCGGGGGGGGGGGGCGGGGGGGGGGGGGGGGGGGGGGAATCACTATAGCTAAGCTAGTGATGTGAGATATGAGTGCAGCAACAGATATTGTGCAAGATATAATACGATGGCATGCAAGCGGGTCCCCGCTCTTCCACAATCATTGGCCCTGCTCCCTCTTGCCCCGCCCCCGGTGCCCTTTAGCTGCTCTCAGCATCCCGAGTGGGATGGGCGGGGCAGCGGTTGCTACCGAGTGAGGCGTAGCATCGTTTGCAGTAGCAACGCAGCCTTTCCGGTGTGACGCCGCCTGGATGTAACCCAGCAGTACGCGCAAAGTGCAAGTGCAAGCTGCTGATGGCGGGGATCCCGCGCGCGGGGGGGGGGGGGGGGGGGGGGGGGGGGGGGGGCAGCGGCTGTGGGATAGGCGCGGCAGCGGTTGCTACAGAGTGAGGCGTCGCATCGTTTGCAGTAGCAACGCAGCCTTTCCGGTTGCATAGTGTGACGCAGCCTGGATGTAACCCAGCAGTACGCGCAAAGTGCAAGTGTTACACGTCCGTGTGCCCCACCCAATGACATTGCGCCCGACCTCACTGACGGCATGTCTCGCTCTCCTTCAGCTCCTGGGCCGTCCGCCGCCTCACCCTGCGCACCCTACCAGCCGCGCGTGCCTTCTCGGAAGCCTCACACACGGCGGCGCGAGTCGCGTCGTGGAACGCGTCCCTGACATGGCGGAACTCCGCCCTCACCGTGGCCGTGGTCGGGCAAGGGACTGCCCGCTGATGGGTCGCCATGCATGGGTACTTGGGGCCGCACAAAGCCGGGGTGCCGTCGCAGCAACACTCCCAGTCCGTCCATTGGCCGCAGTCCACGCATGACGGGCGTCCGGCCAGGACACGCACATGATAGTGCATGTGGCCGCCTCCCGCCACTGCTCGTAGTGCTCCGGTCAACATGGCGACGAGCAAGTCGGCATGTCCCGCAGGTGGCTGCGGGGCGGGTGGCGCGAGCGCAGCCTCGCTCGCCTCGACAACCCCCTCAGCCCGATCAGTCGCCTCGACCACGGCCTCCTCCGCCTCCTGACGCGGCGCAGCAGGCGCATCATCGTCGCCTGGCAGGGCGTCCCCCCCCGCAACGGCGCCGTCGGCGGTGGCCGACGCCGTCGCGGCGGGGTGTTGTGAGGAGGTGGCCCTAGACATAGGTGGGGCCGGCACCGCCATGTGTTGCTCCACATGCGGTGCGGTTCCTGACGCGACAGCTCCGTCGCACCAGTACCGGCGCCGGCACCCCACGCCTGCTGGGCTTACCACCAACCGGCATGTTTCCTTTGGGAGGCGGTTCATCCGCGTCGGAGGTGAGCGGCGGTGCCTGTGTGGGTGTGGATACTGCCCGGCCATTAGGGCTCCCGCCGCCAGCCGCTCCGCCGACCCACGCCGCGGCGTGTGCTGCGCCCCGCATAGTCGCCTCGAATATAATATACATGACGCGGGGACGGGGGGGGGGGGGGGATTCGTGCGTTTCGTATGTCGGCGGAAAGGCGTGCGAAGCTGCGGCTGGCGAAGGTGGTGGAAGTAAGCGTGGCGGCGTCGGCGGCGTATTACCGTGCGTGCATGCGTGCGCAACCCCGCGGCAGCAAGCGCCGGACTCGGCGTGTGCCAGCGGCAGAGCTGCGAAGCCATGGACACGGTACGGGATGCCAAGTCTGGCTAAGCAACTGCCGAGGCTGGCGGCTTAACCCCCATGTCCGGCGGTTGAGGGACGAAAAGTGCGTAGAAGTTGATCGGGAAAGCGGGCATATAAGCCTGGCTGTGCTAGGTTCCTATTAAGTAATGGCGGTTTGTGCTAAGTAATTCGTAGGGGTAGACCATGCAGCGCAGGTAGGGGGCGGTATAAATGAGGCCGGGCACATATACTGCTCCACGAAACGACACTGTCGCACGTGTAGTTGAATAGACGCCCCCCCCCCCCCCCCCCCCGCCGGGTCGGCCCGCCGGGTCGGCCCGCCGACCCGCCACGGCATGTAATATCTGTCATGCATCGCCGGGGTATGTGTGAGTGGATGCCCCGCCGCCACATCCCCCCCCCCACCCACCCCCCCCCCCCCCCCCCCCCCCCCCCCCCCCCCCCCGTTTACACTTGTGCACTCATTAAGTTTGGGCTGGTTTCGGAGCAGTACATGTACGTATGTATATACATACAATGGAACGTAGGACCTGCGCGGAAAGAGGCGGGGCTGGCGGAGTGCGTTGGGGGTGCGTAGAGTAGCGTGTTGGTGAGATTCGGGGTGCATCGGACGCCGGATGCCCATCCACCCAGCGTAAAAGACGCGTACGTAATATTCACACTATATATATTCACACGCAAATGTGTGAAAACCGGACATTCCGCGCCGGATGGGTGGAAATACGGCGTCCGATGCAGCCAAAACCCCAGCAACACGCTATTCTGTGCACCGCCAATGCACTCCGCCAGCACCGCCTCATTCTCTGTCGATTTCGAAAACGCCTTCACATTATCCACCGCTAATTGCAATTGCCACCGTGTAATGTTGTCACGATGTGCGCACACAACAACACTTACTACCGGTTCCGACGCGGATGGAGGCGATGCTTGCGGAGTGCGTTGGGGGTGCGTAGAGTAGCGTGCTGCAAATAATTGGGGTGCATCGGACGCCGGATGCCCACCCACCCGGCGTAAAAGACGCGTAATATTCACACTTTATTAACACACAAATGTGTGAAAACCGGACATTCCGTGCCGGATGGGTGGGAATACGGCGTCCGATGCAGCCAAAACCCCAGCAACACGCTATTCTGTGCACCGCCAATGCACTCCGCCAGCACCGCCTCATTCTCTGTCGATTTCGAAAACGCCTTCACATTATCCACCGCTAATTGCAATTGCCACCGTGTAATGTTGTCACGATGTGCGCACACAACAACACTTACTACCGGTTCCGACGCGGATGGAGGCGAGGCTTGCGGAGTGCGTTGGGGGTGCGTAGAGTAGCGTGCTGCAAATAATTGGGGTGCATCGGACGCCGGATGCCCACCCACCCGGCGTAAAAGACGCGTAATATTCACACTGCTTTATTAACACACAAATGTGTGAAAACCGGACATTCCGTGCCGGATGGGTGGGAATACGGCGTCCGATGCAGCCAAAACCCCAGCAACACGCTATTCTATGCACCGCCAATGCACTCCGCCAGCACCGCCTCATTCTCTGTCGATTTCGAAAACGCCTTCACATTATCCACCGCTAATAATTGCAATTGCCACCGTGTAATGTTGTCACGATGTGCGCACACAACAACACTTACTACCGGTTCCGACGCGGATGGAGGCGAGGCTTGCGGAGTGCACTTGCGGTGCACAGACTAGCGGGAGACTAGATCCATTGTCGCTTATTTACAAGCACGGGCGGTGCTGCCAGACCAGATCGTCTACGGCCGATATAATATTCACACTATATTAACATCGGTGCACACCGCCGCACACCGCCGCACACCGCCGCACAACGCTGCGCGCGCACATTCGTCGCACACATTATCCCGGATTCACTCGCCGTATCCATTACGCCGTGCTACTTCAACAATAAACATTGCGAAATTACACCGACACAATGCCGCACCGACTAGCTCTTGACAATACGTGCATATAAATAGTTGTGGCGCGCTGCTCCTCGCCTCCGATGTGTCGTTGACTGTTGCGGAAGGCGGTCGTCGACTGGGTGTTAGTTTCTCCACCTCGGCCGCCCCCCCCCCCCCCCCCCCCTTCACCGCTCACAGCGCCATGGCCGACCGCGCCCCCCCCCGGGCAAAAGTGGGCGGCGAGCCTTGTTGTCTCGCGTGTCCGCGCCGCCGGCATCGAGGAGGACGAGAAAGACATGAGGAAACGCGTGACAAGGTGGGCGCGCAACAAAACACTCCATCCTCCACATTAGCACGCACCCACTCGTGGCTAACTTGTGCCGCGCGCAGGTTCGTCCGGGAGCGCCGTAAGGCCCACCTCAACGCCAAGGCTTCCACAGTGCCAGCGGCGCAACTCGTGGTGGCCGAGGAGGCCGCATCCTCAGCCGCTTAAAAGCGAAACGATTGTGGCTTGTTGTGGGTGTCTGGGCACAGGGGGCGTCCCGACGCGAAGGTAAGGAAGCTCACGGCGGCGTCGTCGACGGCACAGCCTCCCGGGGTGGTGAAGACACTGACGGATGACAAGAAGCGGAAGAGGCCAGTGAAGAAACGCCGAGGTAAGAAACTGACGGTCGCGGAGTCGGAGGCGGAGTCGGAGGCGCAGGCGGAGGCGGAGGCGGAGGCGGAGGCAGCGAGATCGTCGAAGCGGAGGGTCCCCCGGGCACGCAACAACAAGAACAAGCAGTAGCCCCCGCCCCCTTACCCCCCCCCCCCCCCCCCCAGGCGGGAGCGGCTGGCGGCGAGGGGGGGCGGGGGGGGGGCGGGGCGGGCGTGGTCCCCCCGCCCCCGCACACCCCCCCCCCCCCCCCCCCCCCCCCGGGCCACATTCCCCGATGGCAGCTGTCGCGAATATTGTAATTCAATCATTCTTCGGCAAACCGCTGCCTGCCCCCGCCCTCCCCCTCGCGAATATTTATGTAACGTGAGCACTCTTTGGCAAAACATGGCAGCCAAACCGCCCATCTGATGACCTTTGATCGGACGGCTGGCAGGCCCGTTCAGCAGTACTTGCTATAATGTACACAAAATTCCCCACTTTGGCCAAATAGTACGGCTGAGATTTGCGCTCCCATGTACTAATAGTCGTAGTTATCCACAGGACGACTAGCCATCGCGCCCGGGTTCGTATTAGATACCCGGTACCGGCTTAATAAATATATCGCGTACTACCCGGTACCACCCGGTACTACCCGGTACCACACGGACAACCTTGTACCTTATACGTCAGTGCCATGTAACAATTCACCGGGCTAGTACGACTACCAGAATGATGACAAAACGGATTTATCGCCCGCCGGCAATAACGCCGGATGTACTCGCACGTAACTGGGTGGACATGCCGCCACCAGCAGCAGCTTTCACGGATAATAGTGGTACCGGTACGGTAGTGCTTCGTCACCCGTATGTCACATCTGAATCTCACAGTGTATGGATGAATATGTCGCGGAGATCATTGATGCAATGGATGGCATGACAACATTTGATGATGCCATGCATGTGGAGGACTCCGGCGATTCTGACAGCTCCAAGGACTCGGACGATGAGCTCTGTGTCACCCCAGATAGGGTAGTGTCCCCCGACCCTCCTTCAGAAGAGGAGGGTGATGCTGCCTATGTATTTGAGCGCACTCCGAGAACCAAGGCTAGAGCTGCGGAGCTTGAGAGAGCTGCTGATGCAGTGGAGGAGGAAGAGGTGATGCAGGAGGGCACAATTGACGGCACCACAGACGTTGCTACCGGCAGTGGACGGGGTAGGAGACGGCGCCGCGGCGGAGGGCGTGGATCTGGGCGTGATGGCGGTGGGCGCGGAGCTGGAAGGAAGAGGCATGCTGAGGCGCCAGGCGCTGCCGAGCTCAATGAGTACGAGCTCCAACGCCAGAACCAAGTTCTCTCGAATCATCAACGCGTGCAGGCGCTTGGCATTGTGCCAGGGATGCTGCCACATGCTTACACAGTGCAACAGCACATGCACATGCAAATGTTGCAAGCACACGTAGCCCAACATACAGCAGCGACATGTAGCTAATCTTACTAATAGTGATGTTGCGATATCTGCTACCCCACCTGCCTCCCTAGCTCAGCAGCAGGTGCATCAGCAGCAAGTGCATCAGCAGCCGCAGCCGCAGGAGCAGCAGCAGCAGCAGCAGCAGCAGCAGCAGCAGCAGTAGACGCCGCCGCAGCAACAGCCTTAGAAAGCTTTAGTGTGGCATTGTAAACAGTACTTTGTGGCAGTACATCTTGGTATTTCCAGCCCCCTCTGGAAATTCCAGAAATTTCCGGAAATTTCTGAAATTTCAAGTTTCCGGAAATTTCCTGTGTTACAGGAGTTGGTACTGTTGAGGCCGTCTATGATGCCCAGCAATCACTTCCTATCGGTGTTACCGGTACTCAATGCGCTTATGTAGCTCTCACAATAGCGTCGCCCCGCGAATTAGTGCCCCCCTCCGTCACTGGCAACTCCTTCCCTATTAGAATCGCAGCCATGCGGCACTGCTCCTCCGTCCTCGGGTACGGGTACGGGTGCTGCCTCCGATGACAACCCACGGCCATGGTTGTCCAACGCCACCTCAGCCGCGCGATTCGCTTGCGTGACTTCGTGGCCCTCGCTCTTGGCTTCAAGCGTACGGGTGCCGCGGCCTCGCGACTTGATATCTTGCCCTTGTACAGCGCGTGCGGGCCGGGCTCCCTGTCGCTTTTCCAGCCGGATCACGAGTCAGCCCGCAAGATTCCCTGTCATGTGCAACCTCCCCGCAACCGACGTGCTGGTCCATGTCGCACGTCCTGGCATGAGCCGGGATTGGGAGGCGGAAGCCCATAGCCGAGAGAGTCTGGTTACAGAGAAGTGAGCAGGCCCGGAGCGCCGAATGCCTTTATGGCTGGCGCGATGCGGTGCCCGCGGCGCGTGCGTAGCGCGGTGCTCGTACCACTCAGATATGTGCTAAAGTACTAATACGCATACCCCAAGCTACATCGTCTAGAAAGTGTACAGCAGTGACAACAACACTGGTGTCAGCATCCCCTCCCAATGTCGCAAGGGGATGCGTCAAGCAGGGGTTTCGGCTGCTAGCGCTAGTCGCTAGCCTAGAGGCAGCCCGCCAAGCCCTGACCTCGGTGTGGATCGGGGCAGGTCCTCTAGGGAGTCGGACTGCGCCGGCTGTCGAGCGGATAAAAGTCGCGGGTGGCCACTTCTCCTTGGCATTGGTGTGCCGAGCTTTGCATACGACTTCATACTAGTCGACGAGCGTTGCGTGAATATTCCAGTCGGCCGAGCCGAGAATCTCTTCGGGCGGGAACTGCAGTACGCGGCAGTCGCTGGCGTCGTGGTAGCTGGCGAGGGAGCCCGCCGTACATGGCGGTCGCTGACGTCATGGTAGCCAGCGTCCGGGTGTGCGCTTTAGATGTAGGTGCGCAAATAACCTGTCGAGTATCGAGGCCCCTTCTAGCTGCGGTGGTCTCAGTTTTGCGTCCGGGCTTCCCGCCCAGACGGACTTCCTGCGAAGTCTAGCGTCAGACCACTCTCACTAGTGTCCGACATAGGATGTAGAAGGCCCATAACCTGTCATGCGCAACCTCCCCACAACCGACGTGCTGGTCCATGTCGCACGTCCCGGCATGAGCCGGGGTTGGGAGGAGGAAGCCCATAGCCGGGAGAGTGTCTGGTTACAGAGAAGTGAGCATGCCCGGAGCGCCGAACGCCTATATGTCAGGCGCGATGCGGTGCCCGCGGCGCGTGCGTAGCGCGGTGCTCGTACCACTCAGATATGTGCTAAAGTACTAATGCGCATACCCAAAGCTACATCGTCTAGATAGTGTACAACAGAGACAGCAACACTGGTGTCAACATTCCCCATGTTGCTTATTCGGCCGCCGCTGCGCGGGTGCTTGGCCTTCGCCCGCGCGGGGATTCCGCGCTTGTCATATGCCCTGGCCCCACGTGTGGAATTGACCCCTTATTCATGGCTTCGCCCTACGGATGGCACGAACGGGGACGCCACGGATTTCGTCATGGATCATCTGCCCATCTGCCCCGTCGCGAACTACAAGCACCGCCTGCTTACCGCTTTGAAAAATCTGTGGGCTTCCGTTGCGATTGAAGCGGGGGCGGTGCTCGACCGGGACCGCTCTAAAGTCGGCGATTTGACCCTTGAGACGAGTGGGCTACGCCCAGCGGACCGCTCGCGGCCGTCAGGTTTGACGCTCGCAAGGTGGGGGGCCCGGCGTGCGATCACATGATCGATTTCGGGTGCGTGTCCTCAACGACCCCCACTTGGGGCAACGACCTCCGCTGTTGCACCCCGGGGATCGCGGCGACCGAGGCGGAGCACAACAAGCTGGCGGCGGACCGGGCGTTTCCCGCTCCAGTGCATGGTGTTCACCGGTGCTACCCTTTTGTGATTGAGGACCGAGGCCGCCTCGAAAAATCCGCTTTTAACGGTGGTCTACAGCTACGCCGTGTTACTTGCTGTGCGCAACTTCCCTGGCGGTCCTTCCGCCCCGACTTCGTGCTTCCTTCATGGTCAGTCCGTCCATGCTCTTCGGAACTTTGTTGCCAACCAGCCCGCTGAGTTATGCCATCACCTGTTGCGTACGTGGCGGGGGTTGTTGCAGCGAGTCTCTGCTTGCGTGCATGGTACCTTGGGCGGCATTCTCTCTGCCGGAGTGCAGACGGCCAAGTTTGATGAGTCTGCCCGTGCTCATTCCGCACCCTCTTCTGGTGATGCCTCCATTGCGCAAATGTTGTAATAGACGTTTCCTATCGCGATTTGCAGCTAGCTCATGTAACTATATGTTTGCGGCGACATTGCTGCGAAGATACTATGTAGTATGTAGCATATCGTAGTGGCTAATATGCGTGTCTGAAAACTACAGTCTACATCCGGGTTGTAGATTGTAGGAACCGCCGAATGCGGGGGATGGACCGCAGTGGAGGCGGGGTAATGGGGGAGGGGATTATGCCCTCACCCATGATACTTTTCAAACATACGGTCAAAATAACGCATTTTCGCTTCATTGCACATGTTTACTGCATGACACCCGCGCTTGTTTTTGAGCTGGAGAGACCTATAAAATCCATAATTGAGAGACTGTTGAGCAGAGCTGCTTAAAGAATGTTCAGCAGAATTATCACTGTCATCGCTTTGTGCTTCAGATGTTCACTGACCTTGTCGCTACGGGAGAAGGTCTCCTTGCATAACGGGCATTGCGACTTGCCCGTCATTGCTGGGCAGATGAGCAGGATGAAACGCGGTGGCGGTATCTCACTGGTCGGATACAATTGTTAATATAATTAATGGTGCCAGTACGAGTCCGCGCAGCGAGTACGGAGTTCCTAGCCCGCCCTAGGTAGGCTTCTCGCTTACAACGACTTCCTAGTACGGCAGAGGGGAAGTCGGGGTGGGTGCTGTGTTTGCTGACTGCTGAGACTGGCGTTGTGTGGGTGCTGCGCGACTGCTCGAGATGCATGGGCGATGCGCTTTCCTGAGGTGCCAACTTGTTGCCTTGACATCTGTTAGCGAATGTTGTTGTACTATTTAATGTGCCATGCCCGAAAATCATACTAGCCGGCTCAGCGGTGGATAAATACTGATCACCACATAGCTATTCCGGTCAGCCCCCTTCCCCCATCTCACCTTGGTAGCTGCAGGCGGGACGCTTTGGCTGCCTAAGCTTGCATGCTGAGCTCTGAATGGGATAGGCCTGACTTGGGTAGGGACAGCAGGGGTGCGCTGCTGTCCTAGCTTCAGCCCGCAGGAAGGAGGGGCTTGGGCACACTGGAGGAAGGCCGTTAGCTTGAGCTGTAATTACACCTAGTGTTCCCTACCATGGTCAGGGATAGCAGGTCCTAAGAACAACTCAGTCTGGGACAGTGGACGCAGCAGACTAGCAGGTGTAATCAATTTCAATTTCAATTGCCATGCCCGTCGTCACACCGCGGCGGGATGTGCGGGCCATCTTACTGTCAGCTTTGCTCTTAAGTACGCAAGCAGCCCCCCGCCCCCCCCCCCCCCCCCCCCGAAGTGGACAAAAACTTGCACTACCAACCTTGTAGTGAACGACCCTACAGACAGGGATTTCCATCCCTGAACACACATCTGCACTGCGGTAGGTGAGATCACCCATTTTACACCTGAAAAGGGGCTTGTCGCAGTTCAGGTTACCCTCCTAATCACCCTCGTCAGAAGGGGGTTAAACAGGGGTAGGTCTAACCCTCGTCCATCGGGTAAATATCAGGTTTTCTGGATTTATACCGTAGCATAGCCGTTACTTCTTCGTATACACTGTATCTCTAAACACCCCGACCGGCCGACTCTGCCTTGACACCGCGCAGACCTGCTCACACCGCCACGCCGTCATCAGCCATCATGACAGGTTTCCAGTACCTCGTAGAGTAATCTAGAGGTCCGCAACCCGACATGACCGGGGCGCGGGCGCCGGACCGCCACAGTAGTGGCCAGTCGCTCAGAGCCCCAGACCCCCCTCTGGACCGGTGTAGAGCGCGCTGCCCAAAACCCCCATATCACCCCCGAAGGTATTGTGCGGGGCCAAAACCCCTCCTTCCCAGGCAGGCGTATACTACATAATATACAGCCCGTAAACTACATAATATATACAACTCTACTACAGTGAGTAGTGGTCTATATTACGAGTGTAAACTACAGGACGGGCGCGGTATACAGGCATATAGTCATACACTGGTTCATAAAACATATATAGTTACATGAGCTAGCAACAGAAGGCGATATCAGGGAATCACCAAAAAAAAGGGACAATCAGAAAGGTCCTCTACAGCGACTGCGAGGTGGAAGCAGCAACATGAGAAGACGCAGAATGGGCACGAGCCCACGCATCAGACTTGGCCATCTGCACACCGGCAGAGAGAATGCCGCCCAGGGTACCATGCACGCAAGCCAAGACCCGCGGCAACAGCCCCCAAAACATATGAGTGTGATCACTAGTATCATTACGAAGTGCCCAATGACTATGCCATGCCTCTGAGGGCCATAAATAGGGGATGGCCAGAAAGGTAGTTATGACTATATGGCTGCCTACTCGATATGGTGCACGAAGTGCACTGTGACTCTACTAACTGAAGGTGTAGCTACCTCTGCGCCAGGCCGCAAGTATCAGGCTCCAGCGCGCTCAGGCTCTAGCGCGGGGCTTGCGGGCGGGCGGCGGCGCCTCTGCCAGCCGCATCACCGCCACCATCCCTTCCCGGCAGCTCACCCCACGGGCTACGGCGATCACCCTGCCTACCAGACACTGCGCATTACCAAGACATATGCCACAGCCACCTGAGAATGTACGTGGCGCGGCGACAGCCGATAGCCTCAATGTCGCCAATGGCGCTGGTAGATGACTATACTGTTACCGCCGTCAACCCTACCACCGAGTCAGTTGCATCCGCAACCAGCCGTGAGGTGGAGCATGTAGTAAGGATGAATGAGCGCACCGCAGGGGATGGTTGCAATGTTCTTAAACCAAGTCGTCCCTATGCCAGAAATAACTTATTCGTTCATCCACATTCCATGATGACATCAAGACAGGGCCGACTCCAAACGTGGGCCCGGAGCGACTGCTGCTGTCCGCAGGCCGCTGGCAATGCGTGTGTTGGTGCCTTCTCCACACAGCTCACTCCAGACGCCGCAGCGCCAACGACCTGAGTACCGGGCAACGGGGCACACGGGGCGGTGGTGAATGGGGTCCGGTCCGCGCGGACTACAGCGCCCAGCAGGCAGCTGTCCCCCGGCGACATGAAACCCGCCGGCGTATGGCGGCTGCGGGAGGGGAGGGCCGTGTGAGGCTGGCGGGAATCTGGGGGGCCCGCGGGGCGCACTTGGCGGAGCTCCGGCGTGGCCTGCCGCGGGATGAAGTGCCCACGTCATCTTGGCTCGGCGGATCCTCGCCATCTGCAGCGAAAGTGGGCATAGCGTCACGACGCGGCACTGCCGCGCAGTGCCTAAGCCCCACAGGTAAGGCGCAATAGGGAAGGGGGGGGGGGGGGGGGGGGGGCTACCAGCTGCCTCAGTGGCCACCTTGGAGGACCTCGCCCGCTTCCTGGCCGTCGGCTTCTCTGTGGTGGCGTTGGACTTGGTGGAGGCTCGGCTGCTGCGGGGCGCAGGTGCGTGCGATTATGGTGCGATTAAGCTTGTCAATCGACACAATGCATTGACAAAACCTTCATTCTTTTACACCGCAACCCGGGCACATAAACAGCATGTTTGGGCGCCGCCGATACAGCAGCCGGTGCGACGATGGAGAGGGCGCAGGGATAGTTACTTGCGCTTCTTGGGGGCGGGCGCGGATCCGATCTCCTCCTCGCCGCCCTCCCCGCCTGGCAGGACCCACCCGGCACGAGCGCCGCGCATCAGCACATATGTGCATCAGTGTTGGAATGGGCGCGGCGCAGTCCCAGGGGAGCAGAGCAAGCGCAGGAGGACACGAAGCGCACCTGCGACTGCGCCTGAGGTGGCTTGCGACTGCAGCCGCGTGGACCTGCGCTGGGAGCCCTGAGCGGCAGAGCACCCCCCGTCAGCGCGGCGACGTGCCTCGAGGGACTGAGTGGGGGGAGAGGGGAGGGAGGGGGGGCTGCGGTGTCACTCCTACCTGTGGGGAGGTGCCGCAGTTTGGGTATTCATACCATTGTCCCCATCCATGTAAAGACAGTCAAGATTTTTTGTGGTTTACGTGCCGTATCTGTACCGTTGCCGTTTCATGGTGAAAAAAAAAATGGCAGGAGTGTCCGCAGCTGTCTGGCCGGAGGAAAACAGTGCATCGTTGTCTCTTCATATACGGATATGTGATTTTTGTGGAAAAGTGTATACCGGCTGCGACGCCGGCCAACCTATCATTGCTGTTGCCGCGCGACTGTTTTCCACCTCTTTCTTACTTGCGTTGTTGATCGAATCAATGACTTGCGGCGCTGGCACACTGCTCTCGGCGACCACATGTTTATATGTCAGCATTTTCGAGGTATAGTGTCAGTGCCCGGTCTCGTCATCGTTGACGGCGGATGCGCTCGCTAGCTCCAATAAAGTCAAGAGAATCAAGCTGACGGTCAGCACTGCATCATGTAGCTGTCTCACCAGGTCCCCATAGCAACGAAATGTTTCGGCACATGATTGCGGCGGCAAATTGGCAGTGTACTCATTGAGTGTATAAATTCTATGCATAAATTTTCCTATGAATCGTGCATGCACCGCAGGTGTGCTAACTACGGCCCACACGCCCGTATCACTGAAGAACGCAGCGGTGCGGCCGGCATGCGCACGTCAGCCCTCTACAGGGGAATTCACTTCTCTGCTTACTACTACGAATATTTCCGAATCCGTTTTCAAACAGTCAGCAGGTATTGCGCGCCAGGAGATGAGCCAACGATGTCGGATGTTGGAGTTTAAACCCTGAAGCCGGAGTTGGCAGAAGAGGTGTGCGGATGGGATGGGCGGGGGGGGGGGGGGGGGGGGGGGGGGGGACCTGGGGCGGGTCTGCCGGAGTGGGCGCCTCCGTGTCCACAGAAGTCGCACCCTGCGCCGCCGGGCTCGGGGCAGGGGCGGGCTGCGCCGGCGCGGGGGTGGCGACGGTGCTGCGCCGCTTGGCGCTGGCGCGCTTGGGCTTGGGCTGGGCCTGGGCTGCTGGGGGCTGTGGGGGCACACACAGAGGGGGCGGTCAGTCTGTTGCCAAGTCACCAGAATGCACTCCCAAGGGGAGATAGCAGGAGGAGGTGGGGGGCGGGGGGGGGGGGGAGAGGGGGGGGAGGGGGGGGGAGGGGCACCGTGGAACATCTTTGGCATCGAATGCCGTAAGATATAGTTGGGATAGTGTGTCGCGAAAAATTACAAGGAAGTAAGGGCAAGCATGTTTCAAACCCCTGATGATCAAAGCATGACTATTGCACCCAATCCCTCGACACCGAAACCTGTGAAGTCTCTGCACCGGGAGATGAAAGCAGCAACACCATATAGGTCGACCGGCAATAAGTCGACGGGGACATAATCTCATGTCGGTGGAACCAGCGCCTGGTTGCCCTACCATTCCAATGGCTTTGCAAGTGGCAAAAACAAAGGACGCATTTTGCACAATCAAGTTGGAGATTCCGTGCTGCAGCCATGGTGTACTGTGGTAGATTTGCGAATACGTGGAGTTTTTCCTCTAGTAAAGGGGGGGGGGGGGGGGGGGGGGGGCGCAAAAATACAAATGACATGCAGCGAACCCAAAGCGCGGTTCACGGCACATCACACTGCTCTCCATACATTCATGCACTGTATGCACTGTAGGCATTACATTCACATAAACAGTGTTGCATGGGCCCTTTCCTGTATCTCCGGCATAGGCGCCGCGGCCGCTGCAAGACGTAATGAATGCCGCCAGGCCCGCGGCGCGCACCTCAGTGGGGGCCTCCTTCAGCTCTGCCTCGCGCCGCTGCAGCGCCTGCTCACGCTGGGTGCACGCCTCCGCGGCAGCGGCTACCTCCTCCTCACTGCGGGACCGGGGCCGGGGGGAGGTGAGAGACGGGACAGCGCACACCGGCTGCACGTTGCCGCGGAAAGCCAGCGCACTGCGGGCTATATAAGAACCCGGAGGTGTGCGACCCCCCGGAAAAGACCGAAATAACACATACAGCCTGATACACCGGGCATTCGTCCTCAGAGATGAAAGCTCTGTGTTTTGCTGGTGCACTGCGCCACTGAATTGGGTTTGCGCCCGCCCCAAACTGGAAAGTTTTGCCGCACATGTTTCAACGCTGTGCCGTTTTATGTGGTATACTTCGGGTGCAAAAATCCACTGAATAACATTACTCAAAACATGCATCCACATAATGGCATTACTGCATGAAGGGAAGCGATGACGGGGAAGAGCAGCCCCAGCGGCGCGCACCTGGCCGCGAGGGACTTCTCCTTCGCCTCCAGCCGGGCTTTCTCCCGCCCCAGCTCCACCTGCAGCTCCATCAGCGACGCCAGCTGCGCCTTGACCTCCGCCTCCTTGGCCGCCGCCGCCGCCACGCCTTCCTCCGCCGCCGCCCTGGCGGCCGCTGCCTCCTCCGCCTCCGCTGCCGCCGCCGCGCGCGCCGCGGCCGCCGCCGTGCGCTGCGCCTCCACCGCCGCCGCCGCCGCCCGGCGGTTCTCCTCCGCCTCCGCGGCCGCACGCTCCAGCCCCATCTCGCGCACCGCCAGCGCCCGCTCGCGCGCCGCCGTGTCCTTGCGTGCCTTCTCTGCCGCCGCCGCCGCCTTGGTGCTGGCTGCCGCCTCCGCGGTCACTGCCTTCTGCCGCGCCCCCAGCTCCGCTTCGGCCGCCGCCGCTGCGCTTGCGCGTGCCACGCTGGCGTCCATCCTGGCGTGGAAACAACGCCCGCGCGGGCAGCCGGGCAATCAGTGCCATGGCAGCCACAAGGACGGGCGCCATGTCTTTATTTCCGCGTGACCCCCCCCTCCCCTCCCCCCGGGGGGGCATCACACACACTCACAGGGGGCATTACAGGGATTTAGGGTTTAAACAGGGTTTCAGAGCTTCAAGTGTTCGACCCCGGAACCCAGTACATACCCTGAAACCCGCCTTAAAACACCACAACCCATTCAAAGTGCGCCGTCGAGGTGGTCGTACATGATAATGAAACGCATTGCTGCATCTCATCTGAGTATCCCGCAGCATAACGCCAGTCCTGCATTCATATGGAGACCGCAACAACCTGGCCAACTAGTCAAACCGGTGAACAGTAGCACACTAAATATCAAAGCAGATGTGTCTATTTGTGGAATATATATATGGTATACAACCCGTTGCTGGCTTGAGTTCACACTCGCAACTGGATCAACAACTACGCAGACGGCCGCTGGCGCTGGGAAATAACCACCAATTCGAACCTGCCCTGTGCTGCGCACAAGAGGTTAAATGCAGATGAAACTACAGCGGAACGGTGGCGAGTATCCCTATTTGTTGCACGCAAACCCAGTTTTAGCCGTGCACTGTATGTATGTATGTACAGGGGGGCGATGCGAACCTACACTAGCCCTTCCCGTGAGCCTCAAACTGGGCTTGCATGCAACCAGCGAGAGGATTTGCTCCAGTTTCGCTTAAGTTTCGTCTGCATTTGACCTCTGGCAGCCAGGGCAGGCTCCAGTGACACAGTGATGCCCATGGATACCTGCATATAGAGACATGTAACGGGAGGACCCGTATGTGGAGATGTGGCATGCATGGAGAAGGGCGAGTAGCAGCACTAACAGAAGCTGCGTGCACCGATGCAGCACACATTACTGCAAACACGAACCTGGCCTGCCTGGCAGAGGACAATTGCAGACGCAACGATAGCGTTACTATGAGGAATGCCTGCAGAGGTTCCAACTTGCAAGCAAGCCCAATTCGGGGCTCATGATAAGGCTTCTTCCGGTGCGCCGGCACCCGCATACGGGCTCGGATCGCAGCCCACTGCACAGGGGGGGGGGGGGGGGGGCTCACAGCTTGCGCGCCTCCTCCGCCTCACGGGCCGCCTCCGCCGCGTTGGCCTCCGCGTCCGCCCTGAGCTTTGCGGCCGCGGCCTCCGTAGCTCTGATTGCCGCCTCGCGCTCGTCCATAGCCAGGTCGCGGTTGTCCAGAGCCTCGCGGTCGCGCTGCAGCGCCGCCTGCGATGAAAGCGGTAGACACAAATATAAATGGGGAGTGTTGCTTGTGACCAACGGTCATGTCCTTCTCCGTGTCTGCCACCAGCACGGATTGGCACGGTACTAACAAGGATCATATCACCCCGTACAGTGAATTTCCGGATTTGTGAGCTGCGGCTGCACGCTCGCCAATACAGCGTTGGACTCGAGCTCCTGATGAGATGGTTGGTTCGAGATCAGGCAGGGACGAGGGAGTGGGGCCGGCCATGGCGATTGGCACCAGGGGGCGATCTTTCAGGGTGAAAAATCGGGTTGGGTTCAGGGCTCGGATATGGGCCAGGGTTTCTAGGCCATAGGGTGAAGGTGTCGGATTAGGATTTTGGGACGGAGGTTGATTGTTTATTGTGGCTGTTCGAGGGGGTTGAGGGTTTAGGGTGCGGTCACAAATAAGGATGGGGCCATTGGTTAGCTGATCACAAGGAACACCACCCCATAGAAATAGACACAAATGTCACCTGCCCCCTAGCAGGGCAGCGGCGCACAGGACACCATGAGATGGAACAACGCCCTCACGCTGGTGACGCCCAAGAAGAACGTGAACTAGATCGCCGACTCGGAAAAGAGCAGGTTTGGGCTGAGGGAAGCAGGGCTCAAGAGCAGGAAGGACAGGACAGGGGAAAGGAAAGAAAGAGAGGGCGCGTACGCAGGGGGGGGGGGGGGGGGGGGACGGCCATTCATTTCGTCGCCCCCGAGAGGGGGGGGGGGGGGGGGGGGGCTGAATTTGCCTTGGTAGACTCCAGGTCCTGCTTCTGGATGGTGAGGCCAACCTCCTTCGCGTCAGCCGCCGCCTCGCGGGTCGCCAGCACCGCTTCTGTCTCTTTTAGCTTCTTCATCAGACTAACGGGTGGGCAGCCGAGGAAGAGGGGGGGGGGGGGGGGGGGGGGGGGTCGGCAGCAGGGAATAGCGTGTAAGGTCGTTTGGGCCAACTACCCAGCCAGTGTACTGGGTCCCCCAAACCAACGAAACACTATGCAGTATGTGAGTCTAAACTTCATGGTATGATTTACGAGAGAAGTACAGTTTTTTGCCTTCCTCATGAGGGGGGCGTGAACATCATTGTGCACCCAAGTACTGAACCGAACGCGCTGTTACAGTGAGCTGTGAGCGATCCAAGTGCTCACCATAATACTGCGACGAGTTAATGAGGAAATGGGTTACGCCCCGCCCTGATCAGCAGGAGGGCAGACCGGGGGATGCGAGATGCCGCGCAACACGCGTGAAGAGGCCCAAGGGAGGGGGGGGGGGGGGGGGGGGGGGCACCTCTCTGCCTCCTCGCGCTCCTTGCCCACCACAAGTTTCAGCTCCTGCAGCGTGGACGCCATGTTGGAGCGCCCCTCCTCAGCTACCTCTTTCCCCTTGAGCGCCGCGGAGAGCTCCTCCTGCAGGCGCGCCTGGTCCACCAGCTGGGCCTGCGGGGCGAGGTCAAAAGCAGGGGGGGGGGGGGGGGGGGAAGGGTCTCACTCTGTGGACGTGGTGGTGGTAGCTGGAGGGGGTGGGGGGGGGGGGGGGCACCACGCGCCAGGGAACATACATCGCTTCCCCAAACTATCTGTTACCATCCGCTGCCTCTGTGTTGCCCCCCCCCCCCCCCCCCCCCCAACCCATCCCCCCGCCCCAAACACAAGACCATCGATAGCACCTAATGATGCAGGCATTTCCAGCGGCATCCGAAGGTTCTTTTCAAAGTGCACCCTGTTACATGTCAGCGCCAAATATGTGCAAGCTGTAGTGCTCTGATATTCATTGACTACTTCTGACTCACCCCACTTCGCACATTTGGGGGTTACAGGGGACAGGGGAGGGGAGAGAGGGGGGGGGGGGGGGGGGGTCGGTCGGCGCACTTGGATCCAGGGTGTGTCTGCTGTGGTATCAGGTTATGTCAACGCATGCGGCGCCATGGCGATGATTCGGAAGGCGGCCATGTCCGCTCTTCCCCGTTGTGGGAGGACGGCAACGGAGCAGATGGCAGCAGAGGGGCCCCAGTGCCCACGTCCCCACGCCACCCGCCCAGCCACACTCCACCCTCTCCCAGAGCACGCTGCCACCTACCTTCGCACCCGTCAGCTCCCCCTCCAGCGCGGCAATCTTGGTCCCCGCTGCCTCCACCTCTGCCCGCAGACGCTCCCCGTCTGCCTCAGCGGCCCGCAGTCTGCTGCGAAGCTCCGTCTCCGCGGTCTCCAGCGTCTCACTGCAGCGCACCGGCAGGCGAGGAGGTCAGGCCCAGGGCTGCGCGCCTCCCCCTACCCCCATCTCGAACCTTCCCCTTGGAGGCGATATCTTCACAAGTAAAAGCATACAGGCATCGACTCACCCAAAAGAACCCTTCTTACAAGCCCCAATCGGGCTCGCATGCAACCCACAAGAACATTCCCTATAGTCCCACGATTGTGTTACCTCCATTTGAGCGGCTGGCCGGGTTCTCATTCGCTGTGTTCTTCGCGGCGAGTCGGCACCCGTACGTCAGCAACATACTCACCGGCGGTGATTATCTAAAAAGCGGAATAGTATATCGGCTGCCTCTGACAAGTAGCCTGAGGCTACTCTCTGGGCACAAACCCCCAGCCCTTTTTGCCCCCGCGGCTACTGCTGCGGAAACAAGCTGCAGATACGCCGTTGATGCCATAAGCGCGCTTCGAGTCCGTGTATACTGTTCCTTTTCATCCCCTCAATAGGAAGAAAACACGCTGTCATGCGGAATGACACCAGCATGTATACCCCACAAATGTAGATGGGAATCTCCGACTTGATATTTTAGAAGTAACAATCAGTTACTTCTGTTATGCAAAAAAGGTAATCAGGTGGTGCATGGGCTGGATAGAGAAGCCGGACGACAATGCTCCGCGATGAGTGCGGGGCATTATAGGACCTAGATGGTAGCAATGGGCATTTCAGTACAGCTTCCCCTTCACCAAAAACACGTTGGGCCGGAGATGCCTTCCCTAAGGGGTGCCGATCCAGATGAAGCGCAGACCAGATCTGCGCCCCCCCCCCCCCCCCCCTCTCCCATTCACCCCCCGCCCTGGGGCCTGGGCCCAGGGCCAGCCAATGGTCCACGCCACGCCGGGCCCTCAGAGAAGGGGCGGGGCGGCGCACAGCTTGGCGGACAAGTTCTTGACCTCGCCCTCCGCGCTTGCTGCGCGAGCCTCCGCGTCCGCGAGCGCCACAGTGTGCGCCTCACGCTCCCGGATGCACACACCCTCTGCGCGGATGGTCTCCTCGCTCAGCCGCTGCGGCCGGCGAGACAGCGGACAAACAAGATCCTGTCAGCCCCCTCCCCTACCTGTGAGCCCCACCCGGAAGTGATGGCGAACCCCCGGTTGGAAAGCACGCTCCGAGGGCCAAGGTGGCGATGCACCTCTTACGTACTTTGGGACGTGAGGTGAAGGGAGGCGGGAACGGGGGTGGTGTCAACCTGCACGAATTCGCGGTGCGCCTCCAGCTCATCCTCCACGACTAACAGGCGGTCCTCCGCCGTGCTCAACTGCGCCCATCGCCGCGCAGCAGTGCCGAGTTACCCCGCGGCCGCGCCAGATAAATATGCACCCGGATGATACAGATGTCCAGGAGGGGGGGGGGGGGGGGGGAGGAGGAAAAGGGGTACCTCCGCCTTGAGTGTCTCCACCTTGCGGAACAGTGCCTCCGCCTCCTCGCGCGGCACCGTGTCCGAGGCGATGGTCAGACCTCCGTGGTTGCTGCGCCGACAGGCAGCAGCAGCCGCAGGTCAGACAATGAGTATTGTCCAAACAGAGGGTGGATAAAGGCGGCGGCGGCGGCGGCAGCGGGGAGAGGAGGGGGAGGAGGGAGTCCGCCGACTCGGGTTGATTGGCCGACCCCCCCCCCCCCCCCCCCGCCCCCCCACGGAAGACACCCACCTCGGCCCCACCCACCCCGTCCCCTCTCGCACCGGAAGCCAGGGCACTGCGGGGAAGCCCCCACCGGAATTCCGCCCACATGTTTCGTGGCGGGCGCGGCGTGTTCATGCCGCCGTCCAGTGCAGCACGCCCCTGCGCCGGCCTGGCCCAATCTGCCGGAGGTGGCGGCGGCGCGCTGCAGCCCAGCCGGACCAGCCGGGGGGGCGGACGGAGCGAGCAAGGCCGAACCGGGCCGGAGGGGAGGAGGTGGGTGGGGGGAGGGGGGGGGGGGGGGGGGGGGGGGGGGGGACTGGGCGCTGTTGAGTTGTCCAAGTAGTAGAGGGACTGGCGCACTAGCGACTAGCAGCTGCTGCTGCGCGCGGTGACCGCGTGGACTGCCGTCGAGCAGTGGGGTGGCGGACGAGTTGATCGCCTTGCTGCACAGCAAGCAGACACTCATCAGCGTGCGGCGTGTAGCCGTACTGGTGTGAATATAAAAAAGGCGAGTATTTATTACTCGCCTTTTTTGGATTACAAAAAGGCGAGTAATAAATCCACCGCTAAAAGCAGTACAAAAAGATCAACAGAGCAAGCCGCCCAAAAGCGGCCCGCATCCCGCACGAGGCGGAATGGATGAGTGATGCGTGCACGGTTCAGAGTCAGGGCCACGCGGGCACGTGTGTGCGAGGGTGATCCACGGACGTGCTGTGTAGCTTGAGCAACGGGATGGCGGACGAATCTGCGCCGTCTGATGAGGCAGCGGGCGAGCTCTCGAGCCGCCACCAAGCTGAGGACCCCGAGGAAATCTCTTGCGAGTAAGGCCTCTTAATTGGTGAGCCTGGGTGGTGCGCCGAGTGCCCCGCAGTGAGAGGGCACCCCGATCCGCAGCCATGCATGCAACACCGCGCACAGTGCGGGGCACCCCCTTGCTCACCTCTCTCACTGTCCCGAAGACCATGCCCGTGTACTCCGACATATCCATGATATTTCGAAGAGGGCCTTCTGCCCCGGCTCCGTGTTGTCAGTGCCACGCCGCATCCCGCACTGCCGACCCCCGTTGTATGTCGCCCAGCCGGGAGCGCTCAAACCGATCCAAAGCCGTGGCCCGGGGCACCGCAGTGTATTTGACCTCGTATGGTACCGCATAGTCTTGAGCTCCAGCAACGTGCCCCTCAAGCTCCCGGGGATCATAGCTCCCGGTCACGACGTGGAACATCGGGAGGGAGTGTTTTGCGTCCGGCAGACAGCAGACAGAATGATATGGCTCCCTACCACCGGGGCTATGCATGGGCTAGGCATAAAATAGTACCTGGCAGCGACCTCCCGCCGCTCATGTGGAGTCATGCCCATCCACGCGGTGGGGATGGCCACCGTCCACATGCCGGATGCCGCGTCGAGCTGGTTGAACAAGATCCGTTCCCTACTACATGTGACAGGGAGAGCGCACACCTCATTTTGAAGCCGAGAGTTGTTGGCATGGTCTAGAAATGTTGGCCTGGCCATCAACTCCTTTTGCGAGCCCGATGCAGCCTCCGCTTCCCGCTCCATCACGCGGGCACCCGCGTCGCCGAGGTGGCCACCAGTAGCCGCAAGGAGGCGGCCCCACACCTCGCGCACCGCCGCGGCGTAGCTGGCCGGCCCACGAGCATCGTTGAGGAAGTGGTCATACCGGCGGGCGGGCGAAGTTGCGTTGAAGTTGCCTCGGCCAAGTACGGACTCAAGCTGTGGGTCAAACAAACCAGGAGTGGGGGTGGGGTGTCGGAGTTCCAGTGAATAACCTCGAAAGGATGTCATTTTATGGAACCGACGAAGGCGGCATCACGAACGGTAGCCATGCGGCGGATGCCAGCGCCCTTCAACCGAGTGGGCCAGTGAAGCATTCTGCGCGCCTTGGCCGCTGCATCCTCGCTCAAAGTAGCCGCCATTACTATTGCCATGGGGTCATGGTCGTCGTGCAAAAGCTCAGCCAGGAAATTGGCGACCACCGGATTGGTGTCGGAGCCATACGTGGAGGGATCAAAAGAGACCCCTAGCAACCGCTCGACCGCCGTGAGGACGGTGGCATCCACAGCCTCCGCGAAGGCTTTCACCTCGGACGGGAGCATGCAGTTGCGGAGCCAATACCCCGCCATATGATGCATGCAATGCTTAAGCAGGGCCCATACATGGTGATGCATGGCGAGGGTGTACCGACGGCCGGGCTTGGCAGATAGGAGCTTGCTCAGGCTCGCGTCCACCTCCTCTTGTAGCTCCTCCGCGTTGCCGCGCATGTAGGTCTGCACATATCTTGGCGATCCGAGCGTCTCGTTGAGGACCGGGTTGCCGTGGGCCCACTCGATGTCGGACAGAGCCTCATGCCGCGCGGCCTCCATGTCCGCGATGTACGCTTGCATCTTGTCGAAGCGCACCTCAAGCCCCACGGACGCCTTGATGGACGCGTGCGGAAGGCGTGAAGGGCCGGCCAAACGCGCTCCGGCAGGCCCACCAAATATCCATCGTCGGCGTTGAAGCGCGCCGCCCCGTTTGTGACCTCCAACGTGCCGTCGCACTCCTGCGCACCTCGGGATAAATCGCGACGCATAAGGAAGTCGTGGCCAACGGCGCGCCCTGTTGCACGCCGTTCTCCGACCGCAGGGGGTGGACCGATCGTCCACGGGCAGAAACGAATCCGTGGAGAGGGAGGCCAAGAGCGCAGGGATGAGATGGTGTAGAGGACAGCAATCGATGTGGCGTTGGATGATGGTGCGGTGCCACGCCTCGTTGCAACGTTTGCGAAGGTCAGTGTGGACGATGGCCGCACGTGGGCCAAGCTTCTCGGCGATGAGGTGGACGCCGTGGATGAGCACAAAATCCCGGGCGGAAATGCCGACACGGAGCTGAGACGGCGCAAGCACCGACACATACGCCTTATTCATGTTGTCCACCACCGCCCGCTCCGCTGCTCGCCGCTCCGCCTCCCCAACTGCCACATGCCGCACATCCGGGCCCCCGCCCTCGCCTAGCTTCTTGACATGGGCCACGAGCCAAGTGGAGGCGAAAATCCGGTTGAACCACCCGGGCAGGTGACCTTGGAGGTACATTGAGGCGACCTCCGACATGGCGAGGACCGCTACATGCCCCGACGCAGGGGCGTATTCGCCCACCAAGCAGCGGAGATATTCGTTGCGCATGCCTGAGGGCCCCGCCGCCACGTGCTGCTTGAGTTGTTGGTACGGCACGCGCATGTCCACCGCCATGTCGGAAAGAGGTCCGCGTCCGTTCGACGTTGGCGGGCATGTCCGGCATAGAGCGCCTCGGCGCGGGCGTCGTCCCATGAGCGCACGAGTTCGGTCCTGCGCCGCTTGGCGAATGCGCGGAAGCGCCACGCCAAGCAAGGCTTCTTGCCGCCGCCGCCCGCCTCGGCCCCGGGGCCATGAGCAGCAATGGCGGCGGCAGGTACTTCCACTTCAACGCCGTATCCAACCACACGGGGTCATCGGCCTCCACCGCCGCAACCACCCGCTCATTCACGCAGCGTTGTGCCTCCGCCCACGCTTCATGGAAATCGATAGGGACCGCCGTCTCCATGGACATCTCCGCCGGCATGTGCACCATGTCCACGTTGGAGAGGGGGTCCAGTACACCCCACCCCACCCCACCCCGTCGCCGGCCGGAGATGGGCGAATAGGGGGAGTCGGATACCGAGCCCGTGAGGCTTGGCTATTATCGGGGCGGCCGGCCGGTGCACCCACCTCTGGCGGAGCGGGAGCAACAACCGGGGGTGCTACGACGCCCCAGAGCGTAGCGACGGACGGCAATGCGGGCGACGATATCACCGACGATTGTCCCGCTCCACCGGCGCGGAGCGCCCCCCGACGGCGGTGCCGCTCGGCTAGTACGGCGCGCGCCATGGCTAGCCACGTAGCGGCGACCTCTGCGAAGGCCACCAAGGCAGCTGGATGGTGCCTGGCGCGAGCGAGCTGGAGCGACATGGCCGCGGCGGGTACTAGTAGTGTTTTTTTCCGCCCTCGGGACATAATGACTCACAACCGTAATGGTAGATGCTACTGTACACGCATCAAAAGTAATGAACGGGTGGGTCGTAATCCGTACGCAGGCTAAACGCCACATGTCGTCGCGAAACTATCCTAATTACCGCCCTTAAGGCAGCATATATGATCTTCCCTGGAGCTAGCCGCCTCTAGTAGTCGCACAATGAATGCGACGGCGCGCGTATGGTGGGCACACATGCATTTAGCGACTACATCTAGCATTGGTGAAATGCTACGTCTTTCCAGATGCAAATTCGTTACATCGCATGTATGCGGTGTACATATAGGGTTATGTAGGGTATTTCTATGTCCTACTTTGAAAACATGCGGGGTCATCTTGCGTCGCGAACCCATGGCCGCGCTTGGCGTAATAATCCTTATGCGCTCCAAATATCCGCGATACCCGGCCGCTAGAGCGCCCCGGGAAAACGGAAATTGCCGGTTAGCAATAAGAAAATGCTGCGCAAAAATCACAGTAGCGACTATACGCGCGCAGTACATAAGGTCATAGTGTGACTGTAAACGGTGTGCGCGGTACTTAGTCGCATCCGCGCCCGCGCCCGCCAAGGCCGCGCTAAGTCCGCGCACCGTGGTTCGCGCCCGGCGGGCCCGCCTCACTACGAGGAAATGTGCCGACGGCGAATCGAAATTGCGCACAGCCGTGCACGCGTACAAAGAGCGTCGCTTCAAACGCTCAGGCCGCAGCCGAAACTGAGAATCACGCTTCGCTGTTTTAGATATACCCGGTACCAAATGACTCGTTCTACTGCGTGGGCACCGATTTGAAGTTCGGCTGTTAAAAACCCGTCATTATAACTTTTGACACGCATGTGGTGGGATGGGGTGTAGCTCAATTTGGCTAACCTTTACCTTTGGATGCAAGGGGAACAACATCCAGCTCACAACCATCGTCAACATCGCTTTCAACGCGCATCTTGAGTCGCAGCCAGTGGAAGACTGCCTAGTTGTGCTGGAGGCGACCCTGTCCTACATCGAGATTACTATCCATAAGGGTTAATTCACTGACGCGAAGCGCTAGTTACGAGGATGTTGCACAGTCAATGCCGCTTCTAACATATCCGGGTACCACACTACCCTCGGCATCATGGAGGAGTGCCGCAGGGAGGCTTGAGAGGAGGAGGAGGAAGACAACGGGGATGCGGATGACGTGTCTCGCGAGACAATTTTGGGACTCACAGCAAGATTAAATTCTACAATTTGGGGTCAGCTGCATCTCTACCCGATGTACCTTAGTTTGCGACAATGTTTCCGTGCTGGAGCGTGAATAGCTTGTGCGTCTCGGAGATGACTTCGCTCGTTCGCTCGTCGACGAGACAGTCCGGATTATGTGGCTCCACTACCTCTTGCACGTGATCGCAACCACCAATGATGGCGCATCTGAGAACGTGTCTCATAGAGTAGCTAGTGCGCATGAGAACACGTCAAGACATCTCCCAATGTTCATCCGTGCGAAAGAAAGCGAGGTGTTTGCGCGCGCACTGTGAGATTCAGATGTGACGTAAATGTCCCCTACTGGTGACGAGCGACGACATACGGGGACGATACGGGACGGGCGAGGGACGTGGATTTCATACCGAGTAGCGACGACTATCGCGCGCGACGTGTAAAGTACTATATGAATTTCTCGTTTCCATAATTTCATCAAATTGATATGCGCACGCGGGCTCGCGTGTCGCGCGCCGACGCGGAGCACCCGGGCTAAGTACATGCGGCTGCACGCACTCGCTGCACATCGCTGCGCATCGCCGACCCCGCGCGTGTGCGGCGATGTGCGGCACGACGCACGGGCGGAGGTGTGGGCGGATGTAGGTGGTACGGTAGGTGGTAGGCGGTAGGTGGTGTTCGTAGGTGCGCGTTTAAATGCAGCCGCCCCAACTGCTGATGATTGTGTAACGCCCCAGCACGCGTATGAAGTATGGGGTCGCCTCACGGTCACCGCCGCTCACCGCTGAACCAAGCGCGGACAGCCGCGCACTCGCATCTCTGTTGCCTGCCGGTGGTGGGTTACATCCACCCCCAACTCTCAGCCACCCCCCCCCCCCCCCGGCCCCCCGCGCGCGGCAGCAGGCATGCCGGGAAAGGGATGGATATCGAATGTGTCGCAGGATGGCGTGTACACATGCAAGCACTGCTAGGGCTGGGTGACGGGCAGTAGTGATAAGACGGCACGAGAGCGGCACTTCCTAAAATTCCCGAGCTGTAGCCACTCGTTGAAGCGTGCGGCTAAGTTGCGCCGCAAGGCCGCCTTAGTACAAGCAGCAGCAGCAGGGGCGGCGGCAGCAGCAGCAGCGGCGGCAGGGGCGGCAGCAAGAGTAGCTGCAGCCGTCGGAAACGGCCCGCCGGCGCCGGTCTTTGACGACGGCGGCTCGAAGGAGGACGATGTAATGGGCGCGGGGGATGACCCCGTTGGCGAAGACGGTATGGACATCGACGCGCCTGCGTGGCCGCCGGCGGGCGTGGAAGCCGCCGATGAGGGCGTGATACGGGAAGGCGATCCCAGTGACTTCTACATGAAGGTAATCGCCAAGAAGTTCCGGGGAGTATGGCACTACGGCGTGATAACCGGCGTCGTTACCGAGTGGGTGTTGGAGGACTACGGCGGGGCGACCTAGTGGCGCGTTGTTTTCGAGGACGGTGACACTGTGGGCCTTCTGCGTTCAGAGGTGAGTGGGCCCGGCCTGTGTGCTGGTGGCACCACTCACCTGCGGTTGTATGGAATCACACGCACCCGCCCGGTCGGCGTGGCAGGTTGTGGAGGCTATAGCGGCTGCCCAGGAGCACCCCCCTGTGGATGCGGACGGGGAGGCTCGCTTGGTGACCGTCCCTGAAGGCGATGACCTTTTCGCGCAGCAGATCAACCGCATGAAGGCGCATCGCCTCTACCGGGAACCCAACCCCAACAAGAAGGTCTCCCCCCCCCCCCCCCCCCCCTCTTGCTTCCTCCTCAGCAACGTGCACCCACACCCACTCACCCACCCACACACACTCACACTCACACTCGCACTCACAGCGACCCACACACACACACAGGGGTACATGGCCCCAGACGACGCATGCCCCGGCGCCGTGGAGACGCCCATCCGGTTGGTTGGGAGCGCATCCGCTGCGTGGGAGGACGCGGTGGACTTCAAGGACCATTTGCAGAAGCTGCTGGACGACGTCCGACGTACGGTGCAGGGCTCGCACTCGTATGCACCCATACTCGCGGGGTGGGGTGCGGTCCTGCCGGGCTGGACCCCCAGCGGTGGCGCTGGGGGGCTCCTGGCCTACAAGGCGGCGTCGCTTCGCAACGGCGACAAGCCCCGGCTTCACCGGGGGGGGGGGGGGGAGACGGGGAGACGTCGAGAGACAACTCCTTCTTTGTGTACAAGATGTTGAAGCAAGTCCCCGACGCCGACCCACCCCGCTACACCACCGAGGAGCTGGAGAGCGAGGAGGAGCTGCCAAGAAACATGTTGGCGGAGCGCGAAGACGCCCAGTACACCACCATGGTCGCGCGAGCTCAACCCTTCTACCTTGCCACGCCACCGCCCCCGCCAGGGGCTGACTCGGACGACATCCGTGCCAGCGCGCGGCCCATTCGGGCTGCATTGTGTACGGTGTGGACGCCGGAACGAGCCCACACTGCCGTGGGCTTGGACTTGTGGAGAGTGCCGGGCGGCGGCGGTGGTTCCGGCGGGGAGGAGGCCCTTGTCCTACTAGATGGTCCGGGCATCCGCAAGGTGGCTGTTCTCATGGCCCCTGCCGACATGTCCTCCGCGAAGGCCGCCGACTTGGGCGTCGACGCCGGGGAGCTGCTATTGGCGGGGATCCACGCGAGGTCGCAGGACGGTGCGCGAGGGGGGGGGGGGGGGGGGGTGGCAGCGGCTGTGGGATAGGCGGGGCAGTATTTGCTACCGAGTGAGGCTTGGCATCGTTTGCATTAGCAACGCAGCCTTTCCGGTTGCATAGTGTGACCCCGCCTAGATGTCACCCAGCAGTACGCGCAAAGTGCAAGTGTTACACGCCCGTGTGCCCCACCCAATAACATTGCGCCCGACCTCACTGACGGCATGTCTCGCTCTCCATCTCCCGGCGGGCCGTCCGCCGCCTCACCCTGCGCACCCTACCAGCCGCGCGTGCCTTCTCGGAAGCCTCACACACGGCGGCGCGAGTCGCGTCGTGGAGCGCGTCCCTAACATGGCGGAACTCCGCCCTCACCGCGGCCGTGGTCGGGCAGGGGACTGCCCGTTGATGGGTCGCCATGCATGGGTACTTGGGGCCGCACAAAGCCGGGGTGCCGTCGCAGCAACACTCCTAGTCCGTCCGTTGGCCGCAGTACACGCATGACGGGCGTCCGGCCAGGACACGCACATGATAGTGCATGTGGCCGCCTCCTGCCACTGCTCGTAGTGCTCCGGTCAACATGGCGACGAGCAAGTCGGCATGTCCCGCAGGTGGCTGCGGGGCGGGTGGCGCGAGCGCAGCCTCGTTCGCCTTGACAACTACCCCTTAAGCCCTATCAGTCGCCTCGACCACGGCCTCCTCCGCCTCCTGATGCGGCGCATCAGGCGCATCATCGTCGCCTGGCAGGGCGTCCCCCTCCCGCAACGGCGCCGTCGGCGGTGGCCGACGCCGTCGTGGCGGGGTGCTGTGAAGAGGTGGCCCTAGACATAGGTGGGGCCGGCACCGCCATGTGTTGCTCCACATGCGGTGCGGTTGCGGTTGCGGTGCGGATCCTGACGCGACAACTCCGTCGCACAGGTACCGGTACCGGCACCCCACGCCTGCTGCGCTTACCACCAACCGGCATGTTTCCTTTGGGAGGCGGTTCATCCGCGTCGGAGGTGAGCGGCGGTGCCGGTGTGGGTGTGGATACTGCTGCCCGGCCATTAGGGCTCCCGCCGCCCGCCGCTCCGCCGACCCACGCCGCGGCGTGTGCTGCGCCCCGCATAGTCGCCTCGAATATATTATACATGACGCGGGGACGGAGAGGGAGGGGGGGGGGGGGGGGGTTCGTGCGTTTCGTATTTCGGCGGAACGGCGTGCGAAGCTGCGGCTGGCGAAGGTGGTGGAAGTAAGCGTGGCGGCGTCGGCGGCGTATTACCGTGCGTGCATGCGTGCGCAACCCGACGGCAACAAGCGCCGGACTCGGCGTGTGCCGGCGGCAGAGCTGCGAAGCCATGGACACGGTACGGGATGACAAGTCTGGCGAAGCAACTGCCGAGGCTGGCGGCTTAACCCCCATGTCCGGCGGCTGAGGGACGGGAAGTGCGTAGAAGTTGACCGGCAAAGCGGGCATATAAGCCTGGCTGTGCTAGGTTCCTATTAAGTAATGGCGGTTTGTGCTAAGTAATTCGTAGGGGTGGACCATGCAGCGCAGGTAGGGGGCGGTATAAATGAGGCCGGGCACATATCCTGCTCCACGAAACGACACTGTCGCACGTGTAGTTGAATAGACCCCCCCCCCCCTCCCCCCCCCCCGCCGGGTCGGCCCGCCGGGTCGGCCCTCCGACCCGCCACGGCATGTAATATCTGTCGTGCATCGCCGGGGTATGTGTGAGTGGATGCCCCGCTCCCCCCCCCCCCCCCCCCCCCCCCCCCCCATTTACACTTGTGCACTCATTAAGTTTGGGCTGGTTTCGGAGCAGTACATGTACGTATGTATATACATACAATGGAACGTAGGACTTGCGCGGAAAGAGGCGGGGCTGGCGGAGTGCATTGGGGGTGCGTAGAGTAGCGTGTTGGTGAGATTCGGGGTGCATCGGACGCCGGATGCCCATCCATCCGGCGTAAAAGACGCGTACGTAATATTCACACTATATTCACACGCAAATGTGTGAAACCGGACAGTCCGTGCCGGATGGATGGGAATACGGCGCCCGATGCAGCCAAAACCCCAACAACACGCTATTCTATGCACCGCCAATGCACTCCGCCAGCACCGCCTCATTCTCTGTCGATTTCGAAAACGCCTTCACATTATCCACCGCTAATTGCAATTGCCACCGTGTAATGTTGTCACGATGTGCGCACACAACAACACTTACTACCGGTTCCCACGCGGACGGAGGCGGGGCTTGCGGAGTGCACTGGCAGTGCACGTACTAGCGTGCTGCAAATAATTGGGGTGCATCGGACGCCGGATGCCCATCCATCCGGCGTAAAAGACGTGTAATATTCGCACTATATTCACACACAAATGTATGAAACCGGACATTCCGTGCCGGACTGATGGGAATACGGCGCCCGATGCAGCCAAAACCCCAACAACACGCTATTCTATGCACCGCCAATGCACTCCGCCAGCACCGCCTCATTCTCTGTCGATTTCGAAAACGCCTTCACATTATCCACCGCTAATTGCAATTGCCACCGTACGTGTAATGTTGTCACGATGTGCGCACACAACAACACTTACCACCGGTTCCCACGCGGACGGAGGCGGGGCTTGCGGAGTGCACTGGCAGTGCACATACTAGCGTGCTGCAAATAATTGGGGTGCATCGGACGCCGGATGCCCATCCACCCGGCGTAAAAGACGCGTAATATTCGCACTATATTCACACACAAATGTGTGAAACCCGGACATTCCGTGCCGGACTGATGGGAATACGGCGCCCGATGCAGCCAAAACCCCAGCAACATGCTATTCTATGCACCGCCAATGCACTCCGCCAGCACCGCCTCATTCTCTGTCGATTTCGAAAACACCTTCACATTATCCACCGCTAATTGCAATTGCCACCGTGTAATGTTGTCACGATGTGCGCACACAACAACACTTACTACCGGTTCCCACGCGGACGGAGGCGGGGCTTGCGGAGTGCACTGGTAGTGCACGTACTAGCGTGCTGCAAAAATTGGGGTGCATCGGACGCCGGATGCCCATCCACCCGGCGTAAAAGACGCGTAATATTCGCACTATATTCACACACAAATGTGTGAAACCGGACATTCCGTGCCGGACTGATGGGAATACGGCGCCCGATGCAGCCAAAACCCCAGCAACACGCTATTCTATGCACCGCCAATGCACTCCGCCAGCACCGCCTCATTCTCTGTCGATTTCGAAAACGCCTTCACATTATCCACCGCTAATTGCAATTGCCACCGTGTAATGTTGTCACGATGTGGGCACACAACAACACTTACTACCGGTTCCGACGCGGACGGAGGCGGGGCTTGCGGAGTGCACTGGCAGTGCACATACTAGCGTGCTGCAAAAATTGGGGTGCATCGGACGCCGGATGCCCATCCACCCGGCGTAAAAGACGCGTAATATTCGCACTATATTCACACACAAATGTGTGAAACCGGACAGTCCGTGCCGGACTGATGGGAATACGGCGCCCGATGCAGCCAAAACCCCAGCAACACGCTATTCTATGCACCGCCAATGCACTCCAGCCATCCGCAACCCCCGCCTCATTCCCAGTCGTACGTGCTTGTGCACACGCACGGAATGCATGCACTGCTCCAAAACCACTGTCACATACTCCGCTCATTGGGTACCGATTGCGGCGCATGCACGGCTAGATATTTGTTTACATAAACCGGGGGGGGGGGGGGGGGCACAGTGTCCCGCTACTCACCCTGCATTGGATTAGGGTGACGATTGCAAACAAGACGAGGTGGCGCGAATGAACTGCTCCGAAACCACGCGATGTGCCGACACAATGCCGCACCGACTAGCTCTTGACAATACGTGCATATAAATAGTAGTGGCGCGCTGCTCCTCGCCTCCGCTGTGTCGTTGACTGCTGCGGAAGGCGGTTGTCGACTGGGGGTTAGTTTCTCCACCTCGGCCGCCCCCCCCCCCCCCCCCCCCCCCCCCTCCCCCCTTCACCGCTCACAGCGCAATGGCAGACCTCGTCTCCCGGGCAAAAGTGGGCGGCGAGCCTTGTTGTCTCGCGTGTCCGCGCCGCCGGCATCGAGGAGGACGAGAAAGACATGAGGAAACGCGTGACAAGGTGGGCGCGCAACAAAACACTCCACCCCCCACATTAGCACGCACCCACTCGTGGCTAACTCGTGCCGCGCGCAGGTTCGTCCGGGAGCGCCGTAAGGCCCACCTCAACGCCAAGGCTTCCACACTGCCAGCGGCGCAACTCGTGGTGGCCGAGGAGGCCGCATCCGCAGCCGCTTATAGGCGAAACGATTGTGGCTTGTTGTGGGCGTCTGGGCACAGGGGGCGTCCCGACGCCAAGGTAAGGAAGCTCATGGCGGCGTCGTCGACGGCACATCCTCCCGGGGTGGTGAAGACACTGAGGGATGACAAGAAGCGGAAGAGGCCAGTGAAGAAGCGCCGAGGTAAGAAACTGACGGTCGCGGAGTCGGAGGCGGAGGCGGAGGCAGCGAGATCGTCGAAGCGGAGGGTCCCCCCCGGGCACGCAAGAACAAGAACAAGAAGTAGCCCCCGCCCCCTTACCCCCCTCCCCTCACTCCCCCGGCGGGAGCGGCGGGCGGCGGGGGGGGGTCGGGGGGGGGGGGGGGGGGGGGGGGGTCGGGGGCGCGGGGACCACGCCCGCCCGCCCCCCCCCCCCCCCCCCCCCCCCCCCGCCCGCCCCCCGCCACATGCCCCGACGGCAGCTGTCGCGAATATTGTAATTCAAACATTCTTCGGCAAAGCGCTGCCTGCCCTCCCCCTCCCCCTTGCAAATATTTATGTAACGTGAGCACTCTTTGGCAAAACATGCCAGCCAAACCGCCCGTCTGATGACCTTTGATCGGACGGCGGGCAGGCCCGTTCAGCAATACTAGCTATAATGTACACAAAATTCCCCACTTTGGCCGAATAGTACGGCTGAGATTCGCGCTCCCATGTACTAATAGTCGTAGTTATCCACAGGACGATTCGTCATTGCGCCCGGGTTCGTACTAGATACCCGGTCCCGGCTGAATAAATATATCGCGTACTACCCGGTACTGCACGGACAACCTCGTACCTTATACGTCAGTGCCATGTAACGCGTCACCGCGCTAGTACGACTACCACAATGATTACAACAAGGGTTTATCGCCCGCCGGCAATAACGCCAGATGTACTCGCACGTAACTGGATGGACGTGCCGCCACCAGCAGCAGCCTTCACGGATAAATAATAGTCGCTAGTAGTAGTGCTTCGTCACCCGTATGTCACATCTGAATCTCACAGGGGTTGGCAGGCCGCTTGCCCGCATGGGTGACATCGTACACGAGATCTTTGGCAGCAGCCCGCTGGGGCCATGGCAGATGTTTGTTCTAGTGCACGATCTAGAGCGCAGGGGGCTGCGAAAGCAACATGGCACGATGTGCGGCGGCGGGCCGTTGGCGCCGACCTACTGCGTGCCCATGCCATGAAAGCCCCCGATGGTGGGCGCAAGATGCAGTGGGGGCACGATGGGGCGACCGGCCGTGTGTCCAGTCTGCGGCGGCGACCGGAGCACATGGTGCCGGGACACTGACAATACATCAATGTGTTTCAATGGGACGGCGCCGAGCAGCTGCGTGCGCATACCGCGGAAGCGACCGAGGCGCAGGGTGCAGTGATGGCCCGTTGGCGCCGACAAGCTGCGTGCGCAAGTCATCGGGGAGGCGACCGGGGCACATGGTGCAGGGACGGCTTGACGACGTCGGCTAGTGGCGTGCCTCGGCCGCGCATAAGCGACCATGGCACGGGGTGCAATGACGGTCCGTGGACGCCGACCAACAGCTGCGTGCGCGGGCCGAGGAAGCAAATGGGGGGCGCATGGTGCAGTAACAGCGCGTCGGCGTCGACCAACTACGTGCGCATGTCGCGGAGGCGACCGGGGCACATTGCGCAGGGACGGTTTGACGGCGCCGACCAGATGCGTGCCCTGGCCGTGGAAGCGACTGGGGCACATGGTGCAGTGGCGGCCTGATGGCCCCGACCAACTGTGTGCCCAAGGCTGCGACAGTTACCGAGGCTGCGATGGTAAAGGAGGCACATCGTGCAGCGGCGGCCCGTTGGCACCGACAGTAGCGTGCCCATTCCGCGGCAGCGATCATGGCGAAGGGTGCACTCAAAACGCGTTGGCATCGACCAGCGGCGGGCGCATGACGCTGAGGCGACCGAGGCGCATGGTGCTGTGACAGCCTGACGGCGCCGGCCAGCTGCGTGTTTGGGTCGCGGAAGCGACAAGGGCATAGGGTGCAATGGCGGCATATGGTGGCGCCGAACAACTTCGTGCCCGACGATGCTGCTACAACAATAGGGGCAAAACGTGCAGCGGCGGCCCGTTGGCGCCGATCGGCGGCGTGCCCATGCCGCGGAGGCGACCGGGCACATGATGCAGTGCCGGCCCGTCGGCGCCAACCAACTGCGTGTGCGGGCCGCGGAGGCGACCGGGGCGCATGTTGTTGGGACGGCTCGACGGCGCCGACCAACTGCGTGACGGGGCCCGCGGAAGCGACTGGGGCACATGGTGTAGTGACGGCAAGATGGTGCCGACAAGCTACGTGCGTAGAACGCGGGGGCGGCCGGGGCGTAAGGTGCAATGGCGGCATGATAGCGCCGACCAACCGCGTGTCCGGGGCTGCGAATCAAGGCGATCGAAGCATCACAACGTGCAATGCGTGCAACGTGCGTCGGCCCCCGCCGATTGCGTGCTTAGCTCGCGGAGGCAACCGGGAGGCACACTTGATCCCGAGGCGGCCTGCTGACGGCGCCGACAAGCGCGGGTGCCCATATAGGCGGAATACAATGGTGGTCGGTTGGGCCCGATTAGCAGTGTTCTTGGGGCTGCGAGGGGCAGCCCGGTTGTATGTAGCGCGGAGTAGAGCGTTGATGCCGCATGTTCCATCGGCGCAAGAATCGTCCCCGGCCGAAAATGGCGGTCTTCTTCTTTGCCGGCGAGCTGAAGGCCGGCGGCATGGGGGGCTCTTGTGTCGCGAGGCGTGAAGAGCCCCCCCCCCCCCCCCCCCCCCCCCCCCCTCGAATCAGTCGAGCGGTTGTCCGTGTGGGACACTGGTTGTCGGCGCGAAGATGAGCCGGCGCCCGGTGCCCTCTGAACGATCGTCGACAACCTCCCGGCCAGTGAGACAAGTTCTCGAGCTGGGCGCGGGGCATCACTTCTGAGTGGCATGTAAATTAAAAGCCCTTGCATGTCACGAGGACACGAGCTCTGTCGCGGCGCGACCCCGTGGTGGGTGCGCTGCGACAAAAGGAAGGTGGGGACACACAAGTATCCTGGTGCTTTTAAGCACACAACAAAGCAACATGCGGGAGTAGCGCTACCCGGGATGGCTGCGTCGGGAACCACACACGGTGGTGCCGTACAGGAAATACGATGTCGATGCAGCTGCTCGAGGCGCTGCGGGGTCGATGCAGCCCCTCGGGCGGTACGGCATCGTAGCACCGGACATATTAGCACCATATTTGCGCCTACTATACCGCGCCTTTAAAGGAGACGATGAGGAAAAGGAAATCCCATCTATTTGTACTACGCATTTCTTCAAGCCCTGCTGGTGTAAAATAATAGTTTAATAGCCCCTTTTTTTTTTTTTTTTTTTTCGCCCCCGGGACAGGACTGGCACCAGTGAAACCCTTGCAGCGTCTCTAGTTTAATAGCCCCTACTATACTCGCAGTAAACATAATCCTAGCCAGAAAATGGTAAAACTTTTTGGCTACAGGGAGAGCGTCAAGAGAATGCACGCAAAGTACTGGGGAAGGAAAAAGCCTACATAAGCCAGAAAATGTTGCTTCGTGTCGTTCGGGTACCGCCAGATATTAGTCGCTATAAAGCAGCCCCCGTACACGTTTTGATCTAAACTAGTTTATGGGGTTTCCATCCTTGACCTAACCGCTTTTCAGCTACAAGTGCTGCGCAGTGGTACGGGAACTAGTAACTGTTGTTGCGCCCTTGTTGGGTGCAGCACGAGTAGACATAAAAGCAGCCAGAACAGCTGAGCCTGCCATCTTCCAGTTTTCGCTGCGTTCCACGCAGCGATGTAAAAACTGTCTCGTAACCCGTTGCGAGCAAGGTCACCCCAGGTTGTTCAAGACCACACCCGGCTCGCCACCCGAGTGTGATATTCTCGTCCGTACGTCCGTGCGTTACTATGTCAGATGGAGAAGAACCCGTCGCTGAGCCGACGCTGCAGTCGCTGAACGCAGATATGAGGGCCCAGTCTTCATTACTGCGAGAGCTGGCTACAGCTGTGGCACAACTGACGGCTCGTGATCGCGTTGTTGATGGAGAAGGGGCACATGGCTCCGGCTCAGGGCAGCGCTTCGCGAGACAGCCGACAGGCAGCGGGGGAGCCGCAGAGCGCCCCGACTTGCTAGAGCTAGCCCAGAGCGGCCGTGTCGGAGCAAAATCCGTGAGTGCCGAGGATGATTACCTCGCGGTGCCAGAGCTACTGCAGAGAGCAGAGTCTGGTTACGAGGCCGTTCGACCGGTCAGCCGAGTGCCTGGACTTTTCCCTTTGAGCACCGACCTAACGAACGAGTACCTCAAGCAGGATGACCGGCGTCTGCCGGCCCAGGAGGAGTACTTGTGGATGTCGTGTTTCGGGGCCCACATGGCCGCCCTTTTCGTGGCGCTCGACGAGCTACTGCCCTACGTCCCTTCCAGCAACCAGGACTTCACCCCCTACCTCGCGAGAGCCCGGAACCACGCCGAGGCCATCGACAAGGCGTTTCGGTTTCGTTTGGCCTTTCTACGGAAGCTCAATGAGATCAAGCGTGTGCACGGTGACCAAGGTGTTCTGGATGTGCTGCGAGCTCAGCATTTTCAGCCTGCTTCGGAGCATCTGGGTTCCGCGATCTTTGGGGACCTCATGCGGGACTACGAGCGTCGTGTTTTCGAGGCGACCGTTGCCAGCAGCGCCAAGGCGACCGCTACTTCTCGAGTGGCGGCTGCAGCTGCAGGTCGCGGGCGTGGGCGAGGACGTGGCGGCGGACGTGGACGTGGCCGCGAAGGTGAGCACGAGTGACGGTGTGGGGCGCCGTTCGTCGGAGCTGCAGGAGCCTTGCGAGGCCACCTTTCGGTGACCGCCGCAAGGCGCACCCTTGCAGCTCAACGACGGGATGAGCGCCCTGTGTCAGGACCTGACCCCCCCACCTTACAGACTTCATTTAGACCTTCCTCGGTGCGGCGTTTCTTACAGCTACAGCCGAGTGCGGCTCAACCATCCGCACACCTGCACATGGCGGCTCAACCATCCGCCTTTCTTACAACCCCATCTCTGCGTTCGTCGGTTGTTACACTACGAGTTACAACCGGTTCGCAACGACCAAGTTTCGCGCGTGTACGTTACGCACGGGACAGGCGCTATGAGCGCGAAGGGCGCGCGGGGCGGCCCTCCTACCTGAACCTAGCCCCGCAAACCCGTACTGGAGCTACTGCAAACCCGTCCAGCAACTACCGGCCAACCGCCGGGAACCTAACCGCTGCTGCCGAGTACTTTGCGAACAGTAGCCGTCCCGGTGGCACTCTGTCAGTAAAACGACGCACTTACGTAATCGACGAGCCCGCAGCTATCGCTCCGTGGGCTGCGTCACTGCGATCCCGACTACAGGACGCGTTCGGCTCAGACGAGCTAGGCCAGCGGACGCTCGACCTGCTCTCCAGCTCCCTCAGCGCTCAGACCCTCAAGAGCTACGCCGGCAGGTTGGCTCAGTTCGCTGAGTTCTGCCACGACTCCGAGAACATCAGCCCGCTAGAGCCGACTACTGCTACTGTTGTTCGGTACGTTGCCTGGATCGGGGAGCGAGGGCATATCGCAGCTAAGTCGCTGCAGCCCTATCTGTCTGCCATCAACACCTTCTTCGAGCTGCACAACCTCGTCCCGATCGCCAAGGACAGCCTACACCTCACTTCGGCAAGACGTGGGTTAATGTTACGTCAGCGTCGACTGGACGCTGCCCCTTTGCGTGTCCCTCTGCCTGCGGATGTAGCTTACCGCTTCGTCTCAAAGGCCGAGCTAATTGTGTCTGCTCCTTACCCAGAGTCCCACCTCGACTACCGAGCCCTCTTGGCCTCGGTTGTCAACTTCCTGTTCTTTGCCAGGGGCCTTACTGGCGTCTCCTGTCGAGTGCAAGATGTGCATGTCGACACCTACAACATCACCTTGCAGATCTACCGCGAGAAGGGTCGCGCCGGCCGGCGGGGACCTGACGACCTGCGCGTACTTCTCCTTCCAGTGTCCGAGCACCCTCGAGTGGCACGTCTCTTGCGCTACTTCATCGACAACGTCCAGTCTGTCCCCCTGGTTACTGTTGGCTTGGCTACCTCCAACTTCTGGGCTGTCAATGTGGCTGAGCAGTCGAAACCTTGGACTGCTACTACGATGTCAGACTGGTTGTCTACAGCAGTCAACCTAGTCAACGCTGCCCCCCCTGCTGGCACTTCCTGGACTTCACACAGTCTACGCAAGGGCGCAGCCTCTGCAGCAAACGCCATTGGAGCGCCACTGTCCCACATCCGCTACCAGGGCGGTTGGGCCACTAACTCTGATGTCGTTCTGGACTACATCGACCCCAACGTTCTTCCTTCTCCTGGCGCGTGGTTCTTCTTTGGACACATCGCCCCTCTCCGCCACTTCCAAGTCCAACAGGACTCCGCAGCGGTGGCCTTCCCAGTGCCTCCTTCATGACTTGGCGCTACCCCTTCTCCGTCAATCCACCGCTCTCTCCGTTCGCTCAAGACTGGCAAAACCAGACTCAACTTTGAAATGATCTAAACTAGTTTATGGGGTTTCCATCCTTGACCTAACCGCTTTTCAGCTACAAGTGCTGCGCAGTGGTACGGGAACTAGTAACTGTTGTTGCGCCCTTGTTGGGTGCAGCACGAGTAGACATAAAAGCAGCCAGAACAGCTGAGCCTGCCATCTTCCAGTTTTCGCTGCGTTCCACGCAGCGCCCCCCCTGACTCCGTTTTCCCTCCACGCTTTTCGCTAAACCTTCCTGCCAATTTCGGCTCTTGACCGTGTAAAACAGCCTGCGCGACCTTTTTGGCAAAACCAGACTCAACTTTGAAATGAACAAACTAGACTCGATGACACGTTTTGTTTTTTTCGCCCCCGGGACAGGACTGGCACCAGTGAAACCCTTGCAGCGTCTCTACGACGGCCGTTTAGGCAGCAATCCAGTTACGGAAAGCCCTGGGTAGGCGACGCTCCGTTATAGTCATGAAGCAAATTGCCGAAGCATTTCGCAAGTCTAATTGAAGGCTAGTGACAGAATTTCCAACACTGTTGGATCACCGTCTAAAACACTGCCATCAAAATACCCGGCACTGACCACGAAAGGTCCGCCCTACCCGTTTGGGCGTCGGCCCATTCGAGTAATGCGAGTTGGGGCAAGCCCCAACCCGCGGAGCAAAGCATTTCGGGAGTGCGATACATGTGCAACAAAAAAGGCAATGTGAGGGCGATGACACGTTATTTGGTTGAAACGACGACTACACGTACAGTACCCGTAGTACTACTGGGCAGCTTTATTCATCCGCGCGCGCCTGCGCGTCTATACTGCTGCTGATGAGCACTTGAGCAGTACATGGTAGTACTGGCACTCTGACAGTATCAAGTACATCGACTAAGTACTGCATTTTCTCTACATCACACCCACCAGGCCACGCGCGGGCGGTGCCGGTTCAGGGATTCGTCGCCTCCTTTTCCAGTTGGTCCGCATACGCACCATCCTCGCGCCACCATCGGCAGCCCGCCGCGCGTCCCTCCCACCACCAGACCAGGAGCCGCAAAACTGCGGAGTGCCGAAGGGGACGCCAGCAGCATCACACTCTCATTGGGGCCGCCTTCATCAGGGTGGACGCTGTGCTGTCGGACGCCAAGCAAGAAGCGACGCGCTTCCCTGGGGGGCGGCTACTCGTGCTCCCGCCTGCGCACTTCAGCCCCGACCCGAGGTCTACACGGGCGGGCGCCTCTTCGAAACCGGCTCGCCCACTCGGACAGCGGACACTGCGCCGCCGCCGCCGCCGCAATGGACGGACTGGGGCGCGAGAAGGGGGAAATGCGGGGTGCGGGTCTGCTGCTGGCGCTGGCGGTGCTGGTCGTGGGCTGGCCAAGCTGTCTAATGCTGGGCCTGGGCGCGTGCCCCCCCAGCTCCCGTCTGCTGGGCGGCAGCGTACGGGTACGTCATGCCCGTATTCATGGCGCCGCATCTCAAGCCGCTGCCACACTGCCGCTGGCCGACGCCGATGGTCCGGCGCATCTGGAGTGGCAAACGGAGTCGGGAGAGGCCCTCTGGCCAGCCGGTATCGCCGTCTCGCCCATGCGCCGGCGGCTCCTGACCGCCGCTTTCGAGGGGAAGTATCGCGCCGGGGCGCGACCACCGTACTCGTACGAGTACACCGCCGACCGCGCCTCTCAATCGCCGTCTGCGGCGCAATTTGACGCCGCCACGGCCACAGAGCGCTCCGCCGCGGGGCCAGCGCCGTTCCCCTCCGCCGCCCCGCGCGCCACCGCACCCCCCCCGGTGATCCGCTCGGTCACTTCTTTCGCCGAGCCGCCGCAGAGCGTGCGTGGGCTGCCCGTGGCCGGCTGCTGCTGCGCCGCGCGCCCCGAGCTGGTGGCCGCGTTGGAGCACTGGGCGCGTGGCGAGACGGCGGCTGAGGCGTGCCGGGTGCCGTTCGCGCAGCTGCCCGAGCAGGCCGCTTCGCCCTGCTGCTGAGCCGGCCCCGTAGCTGCGTTAGCACGAATAGTTTCTACTGTTGCAAACCCTCAGGTGGAGCATCTTTTTCCCCTCCCTCCACTGCTTCAAGACTTCTGTAACATATTCCTCACCCACTCGCCGCTTCCTCGATTAGCCTCTCCCTGCAGTAATGAACTGTTGCACAGCCTTGACCCCCGCTGCATTCAGCGTATGCCAGCACTGCTGTGCGCGACAGATCGGCACTGATGCCATCCAGGCAGTACACACGGCGCCGTAAGGCGCAAAATGCACGCAGGCACGCCGCAGCTTTGCTATCAATATATCTCACTTGGTTTGAGTATATTATATTCATACATAACCATGTCTACATTCACACCATGCATAACGCGCTTCATGAATTGACAGCTACAAAGACCCCGCCTGATATCACACGCCTGAATGTTTTAAATGCACTCTTGAACGGAACACGTATCAAGATGTACACACGATATGCCAAATTTCAATCTTCAAGAAAGGTCAACTCTGCGACTTGCATGGAGAATCTGCCGAGCGTGGTTGTTTGGTTGTACATGTTGGGGCTGCAGTGCTGGCTGACTCAGGTGGCGGCTCCAGTAGGTCACACACACTGCGCTGTGCTGGGCGGCAGAGGGTGTCGCTGCTGAACAAAGCAGCTGTTGCGTTGGGGCTCTGCAACACAGAGCTATGCCATGGCTTGAGAGATCGTATCCTCGTCGTGATGCTGCCCGTATCACTCCCAAGTGCTACAGAAGCAAGGACCGCATCTTCCGATATGGGCACACTGAGCCTCCTGTGGTATGTAAAGGTGGAGCTTCAGCCACTGCGCCGTACCTGATATCCCGGAGGGCAGGCACACCCGCCCCCCAGACATTCCGTTGCAATTGCTCTCTGTCTCCTCGCGTGTTAGCCTCTATGAGTAGCTCATGGTGCTTATGGGGCGCTTAAGCTTGCAGGCACACCCGCACCCCAGACATTCCGTTTCAATTGCTCTCCGTCTCCTCTCGTGTTAGCCTCTATGAGTATTTCATAGTGCTTATGGGGCGCTTAAGCTTGCTTTATATATGTGTCGTGATTCAACTGCATAAGGTGGGGCGTCCAGCGGTCCGCCCATATGCAGCCGCAGACATACTTAAGCACGCACTGCAGCACTTTGCTGGAGCCCACGCCCTAGGAGAGAGGGTGAGGAGGGGGCCTAACTGGGCTACCAGGTGCTACGCCTGGTATTGAGTCCGGCTGCGCGCTGGCCCATCTTCAACACCGCCCTGGTTTGGGCGACGCTTTTTGAGCCCTGTAGTCTGCCAAATATGTACTTAAGCAGCAATTCCATTATTCGGAGTAGTGGCAAAATCTGACACCCACCCATCAATACATACGAGATGGGCTCCCATCAGTAAGTAGCAGACTGTGGGTACCCGCCATTGTCATTATGGCAAGTGCTTGATTATAATAAATATTTAGCATCATCATTTGTGTATATCGACATTCCATGTACTATGATGTGTGCAGTTGTGTCTTTTTCATCACTGTTCTTCGTCTTTGAGTCAAGTGAGGACCCACAAAGCTAGAGGTGGGATTTCTGTGTGTGGAAAGTCAGCTGTAGCCGGTATATCTTTGGCCAGTACTGCTCACCGTATGCCGCCCATCAAGTCATTCGCCGTTCATCGTGATCAAAGCAACACCGTCAACGGTGCGCTGGTGCTTGTTATTAGCTACCACAACTATGATGCGCGTTTTCAGCCACCCCCATCTCGACTCCTAGACAACCGCTCTCGAGTACAATGTCGGCCGCGCGCTGGCGGGCGAAAGACAAGCATAACAGCGTAAAGGGTTCTCCCTTCACCGCCACGACTTCGCCAACCGCAGGCGGGGAGGCTTGGTATTTACGACATGGGAAGCTCCCCCCTGTGGGCTGTTGGATCAGCTAGGGAGGTACTGTGTGTGGGTTGGCGCCCCGTGGTACCTCTCCGGGTGGCCGCTGCCCCCGCAGCTTGATCGCAAGCGCAGACAGGTCATCCGGCAGCGACGCCTGGAGCAGCAGCGGCGCCCCGGTGCGCGGGTGCGCGAGCGCGATGGACGCGCAGTGCAGCGCCAGGCGCGGGGCGGAGCCCGGTGGGACGCGGCCGTAGAGGGCGTCCCCCAGGATGGGGTGTCCGCGGGCCTCTGACTGCACGCGCAGCTGGTGTGTACGGCCTGCGGGGACGCAGGGTTCATCGAAGCGGGCAGGCTCAGCCACTGGCTGCACGGCTGTGACGGGCCAAACACAAGCATGTGTGGAACGGTTGACGCTATTGGAATCGGAACAAGTTCAATCGGAATTCCTTTAACGGCATCACATTATGTTAATCCAGGTTGGCTACACGGGCTCTGATTTGCCTAATTTGTCAATGCGATAAAAGTGAGCCAATTCGAATCGCTTTCTCTGAACTTGGCTGAACAGGGCCAAAGAAGACACCCAAGAAAAGCGATGTATGTTATGAGGGTAGGCACAGCAAAAGTCTGCGTAGTGGAGGGGCAGCTGAGGTGGGTGCTGGCCTGTTTGTGGGGAGAACTTCACCGCTGTGGCGCCAGCAGACGGAAAACGCTCCAGCACCTCCACCCTCGTGGCGGCCCGCTTGGGGCGGCTCGCCAGGCCGGGCGCGCCGGGCGGCAGCACCTGCGCGCGCCCGTTGCGCATCTCCATGTAGTCCTCCCACTCTGCGCGCTCCTCCGCCAGGCAGCCGCCCAGAAACGCGAGGTAGGTTTTGGTCACATCGTGAGACCTGCACGGTTCGCGGCGATATCTATAAGCCCAACTCCGTCATGCATGCTGCCCATGATGCCCTTACATTGAGGCACTGTGTGCATGTACAGGTGCCGACTCACCTATATGATCCCTTGCTGCAGACCCGAGTTTGCAGACTATATGTCATAGATCCGCTACAATTTTGCCTAGATCCGACCTCTGGCAGATTTCGCAGGCTCTTATTCGCAGTGCTCTAAATACCGCGCAGGCACCCGTATCTACTTTCGATGTCGAATAGACTCAAGCCTTGATGATGTGACGGCACCGAGCATGTGGCCATGATCCATGATCCATGCGTTGTCCGAATCTACACACATTGGTGCATGTTTGTTACATACCGCCATCTGCTTTAGACTGCGCGGAGATGATTGCGTTTTGACTCGGCAGGTGCATCTATACACAGTGTTTAAAATATCTAGTATTAACTACAATCGTAATACTTAAGCATACAAGTATACTGCTAGTGGTCATACAATGACTCTGGTTGAAATGCGCGCAATTACAAAAAAAAATTGTGATAATATAGTGACATGGACTAGCCAATTTGATGAAATAAACGCTGCCAAATAATTATGTCGGTATTTATGAAAAACTATAGTTGTAAAGTTTTTTAATCATAGCTACTTTGATGCTGTGACTACCCGTGCCCATGAGAGTACACATGGACTAACTACATCTTGGGTTGATTCAGAGAATAGTGTATCTTCAACATACTATATCCAGCCAGGACGATCCAAGTATCTGTTTTTCGCTTCTCCGCAGGTTCTTCCCCATTCCCGCCATCCTCCGTACCTGAACTGCTCCGTGACCACCTGCACCAGCTCACGCCGCTTGCTGAGCATGAGCACGCCGCTGGTCTCCTTGTCCAGGCGGTGCAGCGGCAGCAGGCTGCCCAGGGCCGGCCAGCGCGTAGGGGGGCGCGCCGCCAGGAACCTCTCCACCTGCGCCAGCACGCTCTGCCCGCCGTCGGCGTCGGCGGGCGTGGAGGTGTACCCGGGCGGTTTGTCCACCACCAGCAGGTCGCCATCCTCATACAGGACCCTGCGGCATGGGAGGCTCTTTGTGAGCAATGCGATGAGGCTGATGCGGCGTACTGTCCCCCCTATATATGCATGTGCATGCACATGCATATAAATGTACGGGTATACATTGTATACATGTGGACATGTGTATGTAGGTGAATGTGTGCAAAACACCATTCAAAAATGAGCCCAGGCTGCGTAGAGGGAGGGACGCGGCCGCGCCTGCGCTCCCACTCTTGGGCCTTAAGCTTGCCTGCCGCCTCCGCCCCCGCCGTCAGCGTCAACTCCTGCCCACGCTTCACGTAAAAGTTGCCGCGGCGGAGCGGCTTGCCGCTCACGAGCACCCGCCCCGCGCGTACCGCTCGCCGCACCTGCGGCAGCATGCGTCAGCCACGGCACGGCATCAGGGCTAGGCCAGGCTTTTCGAACCCACTACCTACCACACATCACGCGCAATTAAACCAAACTGAATCAGGACGTGGGGCAATAGTCTCCGCGCACGTGTTATGATTCGCACCTCCATGTTGCCTATGCCCTTGCTGCCCAGGAATTTGGCCAGCGGCATCTTGTGCTGCTCATCTTCCACCGCCCAAGTTCCCGAGGGAGGTGCCGTGCTGCTACTCGCTAGCCCTTTCGCGCTCCCCCCTGCCGAGTCGCCTCTCGGCTGCTGCCCTGCTGCGACCCTATCCCCTTTTGCACCGTGAGTTGATGACGGCCGCCGGCGAGTAGCTTCGCCGGGCACGCCCCGCCTATCTACTTCTTGCTCCTGCCACTGTCGCTGCCGCTGGCCCCTGGCGGGGCCGTGTCGACCTTCTTGGCGTGGCTGTCGGCCGCCGGTGCTGGCTGCGACCGCCAGTACCTGCAGCTGTCGGAAAGAAAGCATGACGCTCCAAGAAAAAACTGGAGGCGCCCGCGCGTGTCCTCCCAGTGCGGACAGTTAGCTCAACCAGTGCGCCCGCTCGCAACGGGGCCGTGATTCTACCACACCAGGTAGTGCTGCGGACAGGCTACTGCAGTTGCCGTTCGGGGGCGGTGTCTATGCGAGGCCCTTTCGTGACGGCCGTCGTCCGTCGACCACCATACCACGACGATGACAGAAAGTCCAAGTTGATGGCGGCGCGCTCTGCAACTCGTTCGGCACCGCGCGAACCTAGTACCTGGTACCAGTACAGATACTGGTACCGCC